>BOPP01000356.1:586211-625797 GCA_017312745.1 Gryllus bimaculatus | reverse complement strand
TTCGAGCTTGTCGTGGCAGATCATGGCGAAGGAACAATTGGATACCGACCTCAGTTTGGGGCTATGGCTCCCACCCAACCGTTGCAACGGCGCGAAACATTGAAAATACCGATTTTTCGAAAATCTGTTAGAGATTACTCGCGAGTTCGTGGCTCAATGAAGACTACAAAAGAAAAAATCGCAAAAGTTCAAATATTTTTCGGAGTGTTCCTACAACTAAAATATTAAAGATATATATTTTTTCCCTTAATAAAATCTGTCTTAAAGAAATAAGTTCATGTACAACTTTTCGAAAATTTGTGTACTTTTCGCATAATTTTTCGTGAATCTACGGGCGAGAAAATACATACCGTTTCAGCACCACTAGTTGCACCTTTTCCCCAAATGGCATAATAACCACTCCTGCCAGCCTACCTGGCGGCTGTGATGTAGTTTCACTATACCGTGCTTAAAAATAATTATTGTTAACGGATTACTTGCATTGTTAAGTGATTTAGTCTCAAGTCGCAGAATCATCAGGGATGTGTTTACTCACGCAGAGTCTGTAAAACCTAGCCTTATGTAAGCATTATATAAGAACAAGGAAAGTTGGGAGAATACAATAATGTTAATATTTGTACCATCAATACATTTTGCCAAAATGTGCCAAATTAAGCGCGAAAATGTAAGAATGAATCTTGAATGAAGCTTGAGCTATAGTTTATAAAAATACTATTGGGTAATATAAACATCATGTTAGAAATAAATAAATACAATAATACGGCGGTAGAAAATTGCCAAACACCACCATTTCCAACCACAACTGATGTAGAGTTTAGTTTTTGAAAGGATGATATTTGCTTCTGTATAATTAGTTATGGCGTCATTATTATTCAATGGCTGATGTAGAAACATAATATCCAAGTCAGTGATTATATACGATACTGATGTAATTGGCCGTGGAGAAAAGAGGGCCGAATCATATTCTTTCGCAAACCGTACCATTGTGTGTGTGTGGACGTGGGGTTCGTTGCCAGATGTAAATAGTGTGTGCGACCCTACTAGAAGATGTAACTGCTATAGAGAAGGACCCTTCATTCGAGCAAGAATAATATTTATTGAAATACTTCACAACCAAAAGAGTGTGCAAGCAAGCAACCCAGCTTCAGCGAAAAAGAATATTGTAGCGGAAGGGGAAGACATAGTCATTGCAGTCACAATGATGGGTCTTAAAATATCTCCTTATGTCAGTTTCCTTAAACTAGGAAAGAGAAATTCCCTTAATTCCTGTATATATTGAAAGAGGAGTAGAGTGATACTTCGATGCAATTGGAATCTCTCGTTCACAATTTTTGTTTCATACTTAACATTTCAACATTAGTTTTATTGTTACTTTTACCTTATAATTTGTCACATTTTAATGGAACGTATAATTAATAGAAATATCGGAATAACGTATTGTATTGTACAAAACGTATTCTCTCTCCACTTTTCTTATTTCGTTTATTTTCGGTTATTTACTGTCGCGTTTTTCAGATACTCCGCGCGCATCGAAGCGCTAATCACTTAAAAATGCCGATCATTCAATCACATGAGTTGTTTTCAAGCTTGATACTCCTACATTGAAACTAGATCACCTCCTCGGGGTACTCCCACTCCCGTTCCAGACTCTTGTTCCCTGACTCCGTAATATTAAGGGAAAACAACAACTGGAGAAAATCTACTAATTAAGAAGACCTGGAAACATACTAAACTTCCTGAAGAGCGTAAAGTCGGCGTGGCTGCGAAGGTAGTTTTATGTAAAGAAGGAAAATCCCCATTATAGCGCACGAAATTGCTCAATTCACTCACACCAGTGGCAGCTCGTGGATAGTTTGCACAGCCCCCAGTCAATCGAATAATATTGCACAATATCGTAAGAATATACATTTCCCTTTTAATGACATTCAATATTCAAGATATTGCTGCAAAATCAATGAATATGAAATCATTTTGAAACCAAAGTCCGTCCGACTGCCACTGTCTCCGGTTCCTGGTGCCTTGCCGGCTCTTTGCTCTCGGATGTGTTACAGCGTTTACTGCATTTACTCTTTGGTCCTTCGATTTAAGACGGCAAATATGTGCCTTTTTGATTGGGCAACCAGACGGGTGCCGCTGTCTAGCGCTGCGCGGCGAGCGAGGGAGTCTCTGGGGAATCCCAATATTGTGCCTTCGTTCGTCTCGCTGCAGCGTAATTTTATGAATTTCGCTTGTTATTGAAAGTATACAATTTCAGTCGATTATTGACGGTATTTAATGCATTATTTATGATGTTTAGAGTATTGGTTTTCATTAGATACTAGATTATCATTGATTGAAAATGTACTCTTGATGAATTCTTTGTATAAAGTTGGCCGTCCTGGAAGTCCCTTTCTCAGTAGATAATATTGTAGTAGCATGCATGGAGAGCGCTGGTTGGAATACGAGTGTCTGTGTATGTATATGTGTATGTGTGGGTGGGTGTACAAAAAAAACAGGGTAGTGAAATTTTCGAAATAAAATAATTTCATTTGTGTGAAACGTGTCGTGCAATGTGCTGGAGTCGAACATGAGTAAAGTCCAGTGAAAATCAGAGACCACGTGCGTGGCAGGTGTGTCTATACCTGAACGGACACAACAATGCTGTAAGTAATGTTTCAATATAGACTTTCATTTAACTTTTAATTAATATGAATGGCTTACATTTTTATTATAATATTTGTATTTTGAATTTTGCAAAGTATATTTCTGTCATTCGATAGAGGTGCAACCTCCAGTCTGTTGGGGTACCATCCGCCCCTGACACACACTCTCAAGTGCACACAGTTGAAGGAAATGCGAAGTGAATACACTAATGCCTCCAGAGCCGTCACTTTCATCAGAAACTGTAAATGGCTCAATAATTAACGTGCAGAGACTCGGAGATCCCATTTGTGCATCAACAGGTTAAATTTGCTGTCCATCACAATTATCGATAAGATAGTATTCCATTGGAAACCTTTGTCACGGAGCTGAAGGGCCATACATCAATGGACTCTATGTAAAATAAAATACTACGATTTAAAAAATAAATAATCGTACCTTCTCAAAGAGTAAAAATATGAACATCTTTCAATACGATGGATCTCTGATAAAGGTTAGCCATACTAACTCTTTTTCGTGTCAAATATCTTTGGGATACGTTTAAAAAGTATTGATTTTGAAGGCAACCCTTACTCTTCTCATATTAATAGTTGAGAAAAAGGGAATTTCGGTTGAAAAATAAAGTATTAATGTTTTCGAGGGTATTATCACGCTCATTTTTGTACTGATTTACTACTACCCAAAGTAAGAGAAAATAAATTGTATTTATATAGATGTCGTCACGTGTTGAACAGATCAATTTTGATTATTGAAGTGGATGTTAGGGAAATAAGTAATTTAGACATTTATAAAAAATGCTTTCTTGAATGAAGTGTTCATGAGGAAAAGTAATATATATATATATATATATATATATATATATATATATATATATATATATATACATATATTTCGTTAAATATCATTGTCTCTCAGGTGCCAAAGGTTGAAAATGTTTTAAATAGAATTATTAGTACTTACAACAGAGATATTCATTGCGTAATTAGCGTCAATATGGTACGGGTCGTAGTTGTTCTTCTGCAGATACACGCAAACGCGCCTCAGCACGTAGTCAAAGAATTCATTGATGTTTACTCCTGAGGTTCGTGATCTAAAAGTTAAATGTTTGTCGTAACAATTTGACATGATAAATTTTGTTGATAACATATCTTAGGTAGTAAAAAAATTAATAGATACAATATATGTATCTCACTGTTTATTTGCAATATACACTATTAAAAATTGTGCACTACATACACCAGAAGTAAAACGAACAGGGTCTTCACTAGGCACTTATCCATTATAGTTGTTATTAATGCAGTTCTTCTCACATTTTGATAACGTTAACTTCAATTTGTGAAGATTTTATGCTTGACAGGTGAAGAGCTTAATTTGCATTATAATGTATACATTTGAAGTAATTTCATATTTGTTTTACAATATTTCTTGAATTTCGTAACCGTTTCATTATTTAGAGGGTCTTCTATTTTCATTTTCCGCTTTGTAACTTGTATAATGTCAAGTTTTGTGTACTTTTGTGATTTTCTCCGAAGAATGTTCATTTGTTATTTCGTACGAATGATCAATTATTGCTGGTAGAATGAAAATATGTTAATTCTTTGAGTGATGCTGGAGGGGGCGCTGGAGATGTTAGCGTGAGGTCCACTACCACGTCATCTCTTCCCATGGGCCTACACGTGATGCAATGTCTTGGTCTATATATGACCTCCTAGACTGAAGGTAGTCGTGCCCTAGAGCATAGCGCATACAGTGAGCTCTACTGAAGACTGGAGACGACACTGTTCTCTGCAATCGTGAAGGTCCGCCATAATGGTGGACGTCTATTTTGTTCTTGTTATATCAGAACTAAATTGCAGGAATTAGCGTCTCATTCCAATTTTCAACTTTTATCCTATTATAAACGTATACACTAAAACTTAATAAAAGATGGAAAGTAGCCAATATTTAATACTTTGAAATTGCAATTTATCTACAATACTTTAACAAAATCCAGTACTCCATTCCATGGAAACTTTTTTAAGATATTCGCAAAGGAGTATTCTTGGTTTGTGTATATTTAATAATTCCGTTAGATCAACTGTTAGAAAATAATAATAAAAATATTATTGTATTAATGACTACCTTATAATATCTCATCTAACAACTTTCGCATCTAGTTTACAGTTTTTTGGCGTTCTTTACAACCTAATGATATGCAATACTTTGGCATTTTCGGTGACAGACGATTGTACGTATCACTGTAACACACAAGATATATTTAGCTCGCAAAAAAAGTATGTAGGTAGACGTTCACCGCAGCCAACATAAAGAAAAATGATCGTCATGATTGTCAGCATTTTAAAGCATTGCAGTTGCGCATCCAGCAATGACGTTGAGATCACTCAGCGTATGTTCTTAATGGAGAAGTGATTATAAAGATATGATACAATTATTATTTCACTCATGACTACCCATATTATGTTTACCTTTTTGTTGTTATTCATAACAATTGTTTTATGTTCATAATAGCTTGTGAGCATCGATATTAAAATGAGACGGTTGGTGTGGTAATATTGTAATATTAATAATTTTAAAAGATTGGGCAATTAATACGCGAACATACGATGGTGAAGGGTACAAAGAATATGCTATCAGAACTGCGTGGAGCGTAACAGCCAAAATTATTCAGGAAAATACTTGATTTAGTACAAACGTATGTTGAATCCAATCAAAATTGACGAATTCTGCTGCTTTTTTAGCTTCTACTACGTCTTCCGTTTTAAATACTTCCTTGGAATCTCAACACACGGAAAACACAACTACCTACAACTTAAGTAATTGTGTTTTTGATAAATGTTATTGTAAGTAGTTTTTAAATAATTGTTTTATGAAAGTTTTGTTACCATGTAATTGAAACAAAGTGGAAATAATTTTCTGAATTAAACTGTTAATCATATTTTTCTTGGATATATGTTATTCCAGGCCCTCGTTGGCTTTCCATGGCGCGACCCCGGGTTCGATTGCCGGCCGGGGTAAAATTGTAAGAGTACGCTATTCTTACAAATGTCCCATCATCTATTGCTGTATGACGATGAGGAAGCCCACCCTAGTTTGATCGTTACATCGCAGGTTGCCCCAGTTGAGAATAGAGAAGAAACTAGTGGTCTGCAATGGCAATGACTTTCCCGTTTTCGTTTTCTATTTCCTTTGGTTTCGGCAAGCTATTCGGACTTGCCACATACTCTTGCCAGCTGCCATTTATTACCGCGGAAAGTACATTTGAAAAAAAATGATCGATTTTTCGGTCTCGTAATAGTAGAACAAAAATATTATTTTAAGAATATGAAAGAACAGTAAAACCTCGTCCTAAAGGGCACTTTCCTTTAACAAATTTGGAGCCGTTTTTATGAAATTGGCGTTTAAGCGCTACTGTAAATTCAATATTTGAAGCTCCTTTTCACAGAACAATTTTGAGTTTCCGAAACACTTTATTAGAAGTCATTTAACGCACATTAATTACAAATACAATAGTATGTACAAATTTGTGGAAATATGCATGTTAACGACGTGAGAGATCTTACGAAAAAATTACATTTGTAAAATTTTAGTAAAAACAAAAAATACCCCAAAATGAACTTTAAGTCATATTAAACAGTGCAATTTTCACTATCGCTTCGAAAAGTTTTAAGAAAAATTTGAAGCTGTTTTGAGAAAATGGCGTTTGAGCGTTTCTAAAATGTCGAAATTGTTAAAATTTTCAGAAAATTCTACATGACCATAATGAAATAACTCACCATGGACAATACATTTTAAAGGAAGGTAAAAATCTGCATTTAATTTTGTGGATGTAGAAAGACGACGAAAAATTCAAACTTTTGAAATTTTTGAAAATTCGGGCTTAACCGTGAAAATCAGATCTTTGTGGCTTTTATAAGTGTATTTTACTCCATTCTTACAAGAAATTTAAAGAAAAAAATTAGAACCGTTTTGAAAAAAGTTTGAAAATATACGGGAGGCTTCTTGTAAAGTACCCTCAAATTTTGAAGTTTTCAGAATTGTTGTGCATCGAGTGGAGCCGTACGTATAGTTTAGGCGCCAGTGGTGTTCACAGACGGATAGATAGACGGACAGACGTTCGGTCGTTTAAAAAAAACAACACTATGTCGGTATCAGGGGACCCCAAAACTTATTCCGTTGAAATCTAGATTAGATTTTATGCAGTATTACGCAACTTTCCCTATACTATGTATATTACTCCGTATATTGTGAAGATACACATGTTGATTGCCGAAATTATGTGATGAACCGCTGACTAGCCACCACCGAGAGGGGGTTACCGTCACTTGTGTGTCGGTGGTTAGCAGATCTCATGCGTGCACGCTAAATTTCTTTAAGGGGGCGCCAAGCCTTCAACTTACCTCTCATGTGGTGCCGGCTTTGAGAACTTCATGGTTAGACGCTCTGGGTCAAATGGATGCATATGGTTTACTAATCTACTCTGATTTAAATAATACACTAGTAATACATTTATGAGTGTTTCCCGTCTGAGTGGCGAGAACCCGTTTATTTTAAAATAGAAAGACACAGAATCAAACTTTCAATACAGGTGTTCACTGAACTATTATAACTTTTCTTTCATACTCCTATTCTTGAATGCACAAATCATTCTCTTTATGGAGTTGGACAATCCTACGCGAGGATGACGGTGAGATAAATAGGAATGCCTCGGATTGCGCGTACAGTGGTCGTCTCGCGGGGCAGTTCCTGGCGTGGCGTCGCAGCTGTCTCTGCAGCGTGGGCGACATCTGGTGCTCCCTTGTCACTCGCCCAGGACCTCTCCGCTACCCGCGAGCTTTTCCAGATGAGTCCAGATGTCGAAAATTCACAGATTGGGTCGTCATACGTCACCCTTCGGCACTTCGTCATTCGATACGACAGGCTATGCACTTCTTTGAGAGCTCTATTAATGCCAGCCTAATCAGCTCGTCGAAGGGAATTAATTTCGAGATTCGACTACTGAAGGACGGTCGAATTGCGTAGGCCGGCAGGCGCTGACCAATTGCGTCTGCAGCCGATCTCGTCGCCAAGTCATGTATGCCCAACGAGCTAGAATATGTACTACATAGAGTGGCTAAAGCGCCTCCATCTTTGAAGCAAATTGAAGTCATGTTGTTTGCTATCAAAGCAGCGTCCTCTGGAAATCAAAGTATTCTAGCATTATGTTTGGCGCTGGTTACGGACGGTTACAGGTAACACATGGTCGAAGGTTACACCGCCACTCGTATTTTTTGACTTGAAAAAACATGGCGGTGACTAGTTCGGCGAGCCTCCACCACGAACGCTGAAAATATAGGGACAGCCACCCTGTGTAGTATATTCTAGCTCATTGCATCTGCCTCTCTCAAGTGCGTTTTTGCAAGTCGTTTTTCCTTTCTCCGTTGCTTCCTCCCTTCCTTTCCCCTCTCCTCTAGGGGTCCCAAAGCAGCGTCACGTGAGTGAAAGCTAGACTCTTATTAGTCATCTCGACAGATTCTACAATTTTCCACTGATCTCGTCCGCAAATAGGTGTTAGGATACCCCTTTCCTGATCTACATACTTTCCAGAACGTTTAATTGGTCGCAATTCTGCCTCCGTGGGTGCGTGGCGACGCTGCGCGGTCAGACGACAGCTCCTTTACGCTGTCCCTCTGATGATTTCACGACGCCTCTTTTGGGATTTTTACGGGGAAGGGCTACTGGCTTCCTAACACGACTGTTCAGCTACTTCTTCCGACAGTCGGCAGGAACGAAGAATGAAACGGGGGGGTTGTGAGGGTCCCTTCCCGCTTTGAAGGGCGGTCCGTAGGGGTTGAGGACATGTGGAGGTGGCGGAGGCGCGCGGGTGCGCCTCTTACACGTGGCCGTGCCCAATAGAGGATGTATTGCTCTTCGTGCGCTGGTATTTTAATTCCCGTGGCAAACGGGTAAGTTGGGACAAGCGGGAGTCGATGAGACTCCCCGCCGGAATATATGGACGTATACGGAAAAGTGAAAATGATTGAATACAAGAGAAATAATGCGTTTTATTGTCCAACAACTACATAAACGCGATGTTCAAGTGTTCGGAAGTAAAGCACGCAGGTGAAAGAGAGCGCGTGGTCTAGCTGCTGAGGGTGAGATTGAAGGGAATGCTCGTGGAGTTGACTGCGGAGGCAAGCGCGCTCGTCACCTGCGACTCCACCGCCTTCAGGATGGGGCCCTTGAGGATGAGCGTGAAGAAGTTGACGAACGACTCCACGATGAGGTTGCCCAGGAACGTCAGGCCAGTCACATCAACCTTGATGCTCCTGTGGCAAGGACGTTTTAATAATAATAACAATGTATGGGCTCTGACCTTAGTTATACGTCAGGATACAATGATGGAAATAATGGACTATACGTCAAAACACAAAAACTTAATTACAAAAACTTAAAACTAACAAACCTTTTAAAATATTTTATTTATTCCTATATATGGCATTTTATTTTTTAATATCAAAATGACAATACATTTAAGAAAAACTACATTAGTTGTCTCCTTAAAACAAACAATAGTGATCAAAACCATCTTAGCCGATATATCAGAATAAAATATCATACTTCCCATAACCAACATGAATTATACGTTCTACTGGGTTAATAATTGCTTTACATTCTTGAATAAAAATAGAAATAGGTGTGTAAAATATTGTGGAAAATATAAAATTATCAATTTTATTATTGTCAAGAAATATTGTTTCAGCCACTATTTCATGAGTGTTTTTCTTTCACTTACTAAAAATAAATTAGGTTTGTAAGAAAGATTGATATCAAGACACCCATTATCACGTGTTACAAGTAACAATAACGTTTTAAATTAAGGGAAATTTTAATAATTGACTATTGTGCCTTTGAATATTTTAAAGAATTTTAAGTATTAATCACTTTTGATTTATTTTTTGCAAGTAGTATGTAAGTATGCGAGAAAGTAAAAATTCTATAACGTTTTACATAAATAAAGAGATCTCGCTTTATAAAAGGGAAAGTATTCCGAACTTTCCACTGAACTATCGCGAGAACATTGACAAAATAATATCGTTTATCGCAGATTCTTTAAGAAGTGAAGCTGGCCTGTTGTCAATCGATCACATCAGCTATTCCATATCTAAAAATATACATCAGATGAAAGTTGCAAGAACCAAATCTGCAATAAAACTAGGAGGTTCCCATTTAAAACTTCAAAGATCTAGACATTTCTCCATTTACGAATACTCGTAGTTTCCGGAGTCTACGAACACGATTTAAAGGCGTTAACAGTTACTTATATCAGTCACTCATTTTAATGGAAGTTTAGGGAGCGTGGAAATTTGAAGCAACTTTTCTCTAACGACAGTTAGCAGCTCCTCCGTCCTCGTTAGTATGTTAACAAGCGTTGGTGATTTCGATCGGCACCGAAGAAATATTTCATTCAAGAAAAATTTTTTTAAAGAAATATTGGAAATTGAATTTCAGATTACTTACTTGGCTGAGTTCAATTTGAATTCTTTAAGCGTTGCTTTCCCTGACAGTAATTTCACATCAATATTCAAATTTGCAGTAAGATTTTTGAGTATGGCCTTCACAGTTCCATGCGGTCCAATGTTGAAGAGCTGGTCTGCGTACTTGTAATTAATCTAGAAAAATATGAAAATGATGACTAATGTGATATACAGGAGTCACGTACTTTCACTTGCATGAACTCTTCACCCAACGTGTTTTTAACTAGATGACAAACCATATCTCAACTGGTTTTCCTGAAACATTGCAATTAATTACGAAACAATCTGAATTTTGCAACTGAGGGCAGAGTTTTACGTGGATTTTGTATCGTTCACCTCTACTATTCCTGTTGTGGAGTCAAGAGCCACAAGAAACTCACTGTTCATTCAAAGGCATTTCAACTCGAAAGCAAACTTCAATGTCGACATTAACTTACTTGACAATAAAAACATTGGAATCTATTTAGCAAAGAAAATGAACATAAACTTCAAGAGATATTGGCCTCCCTTCATCGAAAAACCCGATAGTGTCGCTTCTGTCGCGCAAACATCCTTTTATCACCACATGAGGAGAAGGGCGTGGCTGCGCTCACCACGAGCCGGTCGAAGGCGACGGCGGCGTCCAGGTTGAGCGAGCGCGCGTCGCTGGTGTAGGTGAGCTCGGCGTCGCTCTGGCGCCGCAGGGTGGTCAGGTTCTGCGCCTCGCCGTCGTACAGCCCCAGGCGCGTGCGCCACGGCAGGAGCAGCTTCTGCGCACGCACGCCGCCCTTCGCTACAGACAGCTCTTGCGTCTCCGGTGGAGCAATTACTAGCATTAGCCAACTACGATCCCGTTAGGGGCAAGGGCCTCCTGCCTTTTGCGGGGAGTGCTGTGTAGTGATAGGATGATGAGGAGGGGTGAAAGGACTAGGTGGCAGGTGGGATGTTGGGAGGGGAACGTGGCATTTTTTAACCACCTCCCTTACGACCGAGGGAAGCCACGAAAACCCCGGTCAAGATGGTCGGCCTGGGGATCGAACCCGGACCACTTCACTCGGTCTGCATTGCAGCAACACATCACAAAGTTTTGGGCCATGCAAAATTCAAAAATATAACCTCAAAGCACTAGCGTATGAACTAGGGTTGCCAGCCACTTGAGAGGACAACCCAAATGGTTGGCAACTCCATTTCCATTTGGAAGGACAGTCCTCCATTGACGTCAATTGTTCTCTCGTCCTCCTTTGTATTTTAAATGTCCTCCTGTTAGTAAATTTTTAACATTTGTTGTCATTGATTTTATAACATGACTAACATCTGCTGCGTTGTATCGTTAATTGTTTCATTTATAATAGAAAAAATGAATTTTCTTTTTTCTGAACGCTGACACATGCATGCGCGATCGTGCCTCTCTCTAGCGACTAGAATAAGAGACGCTCAAGCCATCTTCACCTGAATTTTGTGAACGAATCGTTGTACTTGAATTGCAATTGGAGAGAAGAAAGAAACAAAAGGAAGAGGAAAAAGAATATAAATTTTTAGTTTAAATTAAATATTCACAAAAAGAAATGTGTTGATGCGTTTCTTTGACTTGTCGAGTGTCCGTTTTACCTGAACATTGTTGGCAACCCTTGTATAAACATTGCCATGAAACCTAGGAAAAGTGGGAACATTAGATTTTCATAAATAAGACGAGAACATTTGAAAAAAAATTGAATTATTTTTAGTAAATAATTGTTCGATTTTTTAAAAATTGCTTACTTTCGCTAAAACTATTAATATTTTCTAAAAATTGTACATGGATTTATTTCAAGATTTGTGTTTGATCAACAAATATAATTTCAGAAAAAAGTCTCTAGAAATAGAGCCAATTATTTTTTCTTGTCAAGGTCACCATCAAATGTGATCACCTCCGTACGTGCCTTTGAAACTCCATTAAAACGCGATTTAGATGCTTATCTTTTCCTTGAAAACGTTTAATAATTCATTACAAAATTAGTGCCAATTATGGCCATTATGATAAATTAAATCGTAAAGATTCATGTGTATATGTCGGATTCAGTGTACAGTATTATGCAGCGTTTCGTCAGTGGCGTAAATACATTGAAACCATCAAAACGCGTGTTTTTCTACAATTTTCCCGGAGTATCCCCAATGAGATGGAAATGGACAATAAAGTATAAATCGAAATGCCTTGTCGAGAGGAATTGAATGATTGGCGACCTCTGCAAGAGCTGTCACCCATGTCGTGTTTCAATTGCTTAAAAATCCTGATGGCGAAATCCAAAAGGCATGATTTCTAGGACAATTTCTTTGAAAATCCTGGATGGATAGGCAAACAATTATCAGTAACCCTCAGATGAGCGAGTCGTGTCCAACGACACGTAATTTCTGGACCGGGAGCAGGTTACTCGATTACTACTCGTATACAATCTTGTTTTGAAATAAATCAATTTTAGCACACTTTCCTGCAAATAATGCTTTTGCAGTATATTAAATAATTCATCAGTAACTTGACACTTTGATATTTTGTTTTAATGTAGCTGGCTTACTGATCAGTTATAGAAACAAACTAGTAATAACTTACTCGACTTTAATTTCCAGAGTACTAACCCATTAGTGCCCAGGGTAACAATAATTCCGACAACGGCGCAGGGGCGTTGTCTCTGCAATGATTTGCGAATTTTATTTCTTCCATAGAAGTAGGAATCCTAAACGCAACATCTAATCAATTTTTTTCACTCATGAATGCCAGATGTCGATTTAGCCGTGATCTCTAAGGCATTGTATATTCCTGTTCAGGGTGTACATATGACTTACGCCGGTTCGAATTATCTTAAACCGTTCTTACCTGCTATATGCCCGTGGTTAAGTCGGAGGTCAGTAGAAAGCAAACGGTGGTTGGTCCGCACCCAAGTTGACGGGCATATGCAGCTAAGTTCTAACAGTTTTGCTACTTTTTTGTAAACAAAATAGCTCATATAAACAACGGTTTGCGCTTTGGTGCTCTAGTAGCAAGTATTTAGCAACACAACAGTTGGTTAGCTCTAAATGCTGCAAACACTTGCTCCTCCTGTGCGCACACGAACGCGATAACACTGGGCGAGAGCTATGCTCACAAAATCATTCTGAGCACTAACGGGTTTAAGTAAAAAAAAAGGTAGAATGATGATACATCACGCCGTCTACTTTCTTTCCGAGTTTTTGCATAAAATAGTTGAATACTTAGTGTCCTCTGACGCATTAATTTCTATCGACATTCTTTCCGTAGTTGTAAGGAATGTATGTATTATTCCCGTCGTAATGTGTTACGTTTAAGATAATAAGTTAAAGTACGTTAAAGATTGAGCGAGGTCCGTGTGCCTTTTGTTATGGAACTGTTCTGGTTAACGAGCTAGAATATAGTAGTAGATGGAGTGACTGTCCCTATAGTGTCAGCGCTCTTGGTGGAAGCTTTCGAACTAGTGGCCGCCTCGTTTTTTGATTAAAAAAAAAAGCCTACGAGTGGCGGTGTAACTGTCCGTACCCAGCGCATGACACAATGCTATACTGCGACTTTCGCAACTCTGCCCCTGGCAGATATCAGCTGTTGACAGTTTCATACGATCGGGAGCTTAAACGTCACCATAGTGACGTCACTATTGCGACGTACAAGCTTCCGATTGCATGAAACTGTGAACAGCTGAGACCTGCCAGAAGCAGAGTTGGATAAATAGCAGTATAAATACTTTGTTTCTCAGAGGGAGCTGCTTTGACTGCAAAACGACATGGCTTCAATTTGCTTCAAAGATAGAGACTTCATCCACTCTATGTAGTACATTCTTATCACAGTATTAATACAATATTGTTACTATATAATATTGTTACATTGTTCATATTGTAATATGTTATATTTTTTCTATATATTATATAATTTTTAAACTGGATATATTTTATTTATGTCCCTCGGGTCGCTCATGAACAACGAGCTAGTTTGCTGTGTGGCAGTCCCAAGTTCGATTCCAAGCCGGGGCAAAATGTAGGAGCTTTCGAATAAAAATCGTTCCCGTTTCTACAGTTGAGTGACGAAAGAAAAAGCCCAGGCGGTCGCGTAAGCTATGTATAGTGATGGGATTACGTCATGTTCGCCACATGACTCCCTTACCCCCAGGCGTGGATAATAAATGAAGTAAGATCCAGGCCTGAGACCACAGTTAGTTGACAAAAGTCGGATAAATACGACTAAAATGCCAACTACATTCATTGATTTACATTATATTGATCGGGGATATCAAATCAAATGGCAGTGGAATAGCATTTTCCAAGCGTTCATACTTACGAAAGTCAAATTGTATAAGATCTTATCGTCAAGTTCATATGGCTCCAGATGATTGTCCACCAGAAACACTCGCGCTTGTTCCAATACTCGATCCATGTAGTCATTAATATTTGCGGAAGAATCTCGTTTTCTGGAACACAGCATTTGTCATTCAATTGGAGATGTGTTTAAAATATAACATCACTTCATGCGTAATACAAACCACTAAGTAACGTTTGTACGTAGTTGATTAACGATTCAATAATAAACCTATAAAACCCAATCCATAAACTTCTTATTTTCATTTTAATTTACAAGAAATATGAATGTGCAAAAAATACATTTTACTTTCCCATGTACATACGTATATACGGAGTAATGTACGTAGTAAACGCGCAGTAAAAGAGCATGTGACAAGTTCGTATAGCTACCCGAGACCAAAGAAAATAGAAAACGAACACGAGAAAGTCTGTGCCATTCTGTAGCACCACTACTTTCTTCAGTGTAATAAGAGTAGTAATTAAAATTTTAATGCAATAATTAAAAAAAAACTGGTACGAAAAAGTATGTTCCATTCTGTAGCCTCATGTCCTCTCATTGCGCAGAAACAGACGCGCGCGGCGATGTGTCAACAGTCATTTAAACAATACAGTGCAGACCCAGCGGAGTGTTTTCGGCTCTGGTCACAGTTGCCATGTCACGGTGCTTCCACGTGCCTTCAGATTTGGCTCCTAGCGATTATGCCCTTTTGGACGCAGTGGAAGACGTCATGTCCTGTAAATGTTCACCACCACTCACGAAGTTCATGCAGTGGTCAAAGTGTGGCGTTGGGATATACCCAAAGAATGGCTACGCAAATACGAAAGCTGCCAGAATGACGGCAAACGAGAATAGAATTAGGAATTAAGAACAAAATTTATACAAAATGTTGAGAGAACGATCGTTTATCAACCTCTCCCCTTTCTCGGACCATTCGTTACAGAAATGGGCTAAAAGCGAGCGATGTTAACGCCCTCGTAAAGTCATCCTGCGCGCCCATCGCCTCTAAAGCTGAAGTGAAGAGCTGTAACGGCGAGAACTACTTTAACGACTTGGGGAGTAGTCTTTCTCATCTAGGAGCGTTTCAGAGCACTCGGATTCCTTATTGCGCAGTCCGACTTTTTTTAAATAATGAGTGTTTTGTGTTACTCACCTATACTTTTGTTTATTATTCTAGGACCGAGGTGGGATAGGGATAGCTATTAAGATACATCGCCGTTTTGAAACTAGTGGTGCTACAACATCATTTGCATTCAAGCATCACGAACGGCTATGTAATATTGTAATAACGCAGTTTCTGTCCTTACTGAGACATTGCAGCTACCTCTTGTAAAACGCACTACGAATAATAGCGCATGAGGCCCGTAAATTAATGCTAATACATCAACACAAATTCGACAATCCATATCACCGTTCCATTCATCCAGACACACCGCTAAAAATGAGAATTTCAAGCTGTCGTGTCACAGCGTATTTTTTTCGCAATGCAACCTGATATCTCCTGAAAGGTTCTAGCAAGATAAATGCAGGAAATTCAAATCTGCAATTTCAAAAACGTGCAAAACTACTAATATTTTTCAAAAGTTGCACATGATCTATTTTAAAGAGCTAAATTTTTTACCGATTTCATTTAGGAAAAAAAATATCATCAGTATTGTACTTTTACATAGTTAATTTTTGATTGTTTGGAGTTGTAGAAATACAGTATTGTCGAAAATGGGAAATGCGCCACTTTCTTTATTTGCTACATCTTGATTATCTCTTCCCTCGTTATTTGCTACAAACAAGGAAACAATGTAAGGAAAAAATTGGAACAGTTTTAAAGAAAATAATTATTTAAACTTGTTTACGAATTGCCTTTGTTTCATGCAAAACTAGGCAAAAAATATTACTCGTAATTTTGAATAATTGTACAAGACCTTATTTCAAGATATATTTTTGATGAACAAATTTCATTAAGAAAAAAATCATTTTTGTAGTAATAGAGTGACACTGAAAATATTTTAAACTTTTGCAGTTTTCAAACATTCAAAGACTTCGATACGTTTATCTGTTGTTTTGTACATAAGAGGGGGAAAACGATAAAATTAAACCCATTTTGGAGAAAATTATTTTTTTAAAATTCCTTATGTTTCACGCAAAGTTGAACAAAACTACTCGCTTTTTTTCGAACATGAACTAATTACACGATCTGGATCTAAGCAATAGACTTAACGCCGAAAAAATTTTGACCTTTTGTAATGTTCCAAAAGTTAGAAATTTCAACGGAAATGAGACCAAGACATTTTAAAGATTTTTACGTTATCTGAACAAAAGAAAGTTTCGAAACTTCTGAGAATCTAATGAAAATCGGCCATTTTTATACGCATACTTATCTCTATCCGATAATAAAACTAATCCAAACATTTTGAGTCATTTTTTAGAATATGTTGAAAATATCCTTGGGGATAAATTTAAAGTATGCCCCAAATTTAAAATATGCGTTTTTCATTAAGGAACATCAGCCGGATCCATTGGGGATTATCAGTTTCAATTGAAATCCTGCTTAAGATTTACCCGCTGTTTTTCACAGACAGGCAGATGGACGGACGAAAGACGTTTTTGCCGTAAATCAATTTTTCGGTATCAATGTCTCACAAACCCGAGAAATCTGACAGTATAGCATGTTACAGGAAAAAATTTACTACACATATGAACAAGAATTATCCATTTTTCGGTGGTTGGGGAAAACTTTGCTAGCCGATGGCAGGTTGGCTCCGGATTTCGCCATCCAGCGGGTTGAGATCACCTCCAGCACTCAAGGGAAAACTGTACTACACATACGGAACTAATGACCTTCGCAGTTGATGCACGCGAATCCTCACCCACCCACCCAACCAACTACCCCATTTTTCGGTGTCAATGAAGTATAATACGAATTTCGTGCCGAAAAATCGCTTCAGCGTTTAATACACATATGTAGAACGCGAGAAGGTAAAGTAATGATTGTCACGCGTCGATGAGCGGCGGCGGCAGGCGTTACCTGCGGGGGAATCCCGGCCAGTCGCCGTCGGCGGCCACCGACGCCAGCAGCGCTGCCGTGGCCAGCGCGAAGAGCAGGGCGCGCGCGGAGGACTTCATGGCGACGTGGAGTGTGCGCCGGCACCCGCGCGCCGCGCTTTAAGGCCCCGCCCCCTTCCCGGAGTGCCCCATTGAAAAAACTAGTACACACAGATATAAAACATACGGTAATTAATAGTCCTCGAGCAACGACCTTAGAAACCATAGCAATAACAACCAAAATAAATAACAAGACACCCAACAATTATATCCTGCGTATAAACCTCCAAAATAAGCTATTCCTTAGAAAAATATAACTGAAATTTTTGGAAAATAACCGATAATATCAGGCTAATAGGTACCTAATAGTAAACACTGCGGTTGGGGATGCAACACAAACAACTCCTCAAGGGCAAAATTTACTACAATCTAGCTACCACTCTCAATTTAAGTTATTAGGGGCCACAATAGAACCCACCCATTACCCTTAAGCAACAATAATATAATTCTTGACATATTAGAGATCCTTCATCACAAAAATATGATTTTCCGCTATACCAAAAAGTATCCTGAACTCGCACTCGGATCACAATCCAAATAATCATAATATTTCATCCTCTCTATCTATCATCTTATTATAAACAGCAAAAAGGTAAAAGTTAACTGGTTAAATTCGAGAAATTTTAAAATTAACTACAAACATCCGCAAATAACATTTCAATCCGAAAAGACTTAAGATAATGAAGTAAAACATTAGTCAGCCAACATACAAGGATCCCTCACAAATTCTACCACATATCTCAAAACTAAAACCCAATAAAAAGCAACAAATCCAATAAAAATCATAAACCTTAATTAAAAGTAACACAATTTAAGACGCTATTGCAAATGACACGACACCAGACTTAAAAAAGAAAATAAACAAACTGACGAGACTAGTTAAAAACTAAACGAGACCAAAATAGATATGCAAGCTTTCAGAGCATATGTAGTCTACCATGCATAGATAAAAAGACAAAACAAGAATTTCCACAATAAAAACTAGGTCACAAGTGGCAAATTCTATGATTTTGAGAAAACATCTCTTATAGCTGACTACCTGAAAAGTCGTTCAACCCAAACCCAGTCCGAAAAGCGATACTTTAATAAACAATAGAGGAATTTAATCAGAAAACACTATATACAGCTCCAGTCCAATATTAAAGTACATATCCCCATCAGAAATTAAACAAAGAAATCAAAAATCAAAACTAAAGAAATCAGCAGGATTACGACTTTATTTCCTAAGTAAAGTTCGTAAAAGAACTAAGATAAACAATTCGATAGCAGGCATTACAGCAATATTTAACGCAAGCACTCAGAGTAGGTACTTTCCCAACGATGGGAAAATCGCAACAAGTGCTACCTTCCGAAAAGCAGAAAAGAATCCAAAAGATCAAGCGAACTATAGACCAATAAGTCTACTCCCGTCTTGTCGAAACTAGTTAGAGAAAAACTGATACTAAAACGATTAATAAAATTCATTGACCAACACACATGTAATCCCAGACACGCAATTTGGATTGCGACCAACCACTCCACAACACATCAAATATTACGGCTTACTTTTAATATATAGCGGCAAGGACTCCATGCCAAAACAACACACTATCGCAATATTCCTGCGACATCACCAAAGCGTTGACAAAGATATGCATTCCAAGGCCTTCTCTACAAATTAAGACAAATAGGCACTCCAGACTACTTATTCCAAATTATTAAAAGTTTTTCTTAAACCAAAGAAAGTTCCAAGTCAAAATAATGCATGCCATAATTCATCCTACGCCAGATTTCAGCAGGGCTGCCCAAGGTCCCCATTATCAAACGGTATTATTCAATTTATTATATATCCGATTATTCCACACCTAAATAGATTCCCCAAATACACTTTACGGGTGACGACCACTGCACTTTTTTCCAAACATGGACCATTGATGACAGCTAGAATAACTTACAAAGACAACCCTTGACATATTCAATAAATTAGGCAAAAAATTGGAGAATTTAAAATGAATCCATATAAAACACAGGCGAAAACATTTTCACCCTAGACATGCCCCTCACCCTCCGCAGTTAATTTTGAACAACGAAAATATTCCTG
The DNA here is from genome assembly GCA_017312745.1 of Gryllus bimaculatus. Classification (NCBI taxonomy): domain Eukaryota; kingdom Metazoa; phylum Arthropoda; class Insecta; order Orthoptera; family Gryllidae; genus Gryllus; species Gryllus bimaculatus. Next base: position 606,152 of record BOPP01000356.1, on the reverse strand, counting down.
GGCTGCAAATAATACAGCAGCCCAAATATTTAGGAATGCAACTTGGGGAACTAAATTAAACTGAAAAAACACACATTTACACAACACGAACAAAAACACAAGCCAAAACTTTCCCAAACTTTTACGCACTAATAACAAAAAAATCCTCCCTTAAAAAGAGACCGAATGATAATTTACAAGTCTATAATTCCGGACCAAACTATTGACTTATGCATGCCCAATATGGGGAAATGCCAGCAAAATCTAATAAACCTGTTGCCAAACTATACAAAATAAACCTAAGAACTATAATTAAAGCGCCATGGTTTATTTCGAAACAAGCAAATCCACCACGAAACTGCCAAATTCGACAATAAAAAACACATTACCAAACTGTCCGAAGACTTTTTCACATCACTCCCTTCATCTCCAGCACCTCCATTTTCAACCTTGGACGCACAGCAGAACGAAACTTACGGCCATCAACTACGCTTCCCTTAAAGACAGATCAGACCACCATAAAATCCATTAAAATAGGCCTCAAATAAATAACCTTCATCGAATAATCATATCAACGATCAGTCTCTGACTCTTAGTATTAATTCCGCTAATAATTTTAAAATTTATTAATAAAATAATAATAATAATAATAATAAATAATAATAATAAATAATATTAATAATAATAATAATAATGTGAACCAATCATCCACCGTGGAAATTGCCAAAGCAGCTTTGAACCAAAGCACATAACTGGAAGCACCAGGCAGGATGGCTTCACAATTATTGGACTCAAAAAATTTACCAGCACTCACCATCATATAGCTAATATAATTCAATCATTTTCTTCACAATCCAGAAAATCTACCCTCTACTTCCTCACTGAAGGCTAGACATTTTTTTACCAAAAGGAGGCGTGGACACTAAAGGACCCTCGAAGTTTACAGGCCCTATAACCTGCCTTCAAACTTTCTACAAACTCATAACATCTTTGTGTTTCGCAAATGATGATGACACACATTCAGGAACAGAACATCATTAGCAAATGAACAGAAAGGATGTAACCTGCGATGCTCCGGGATGCAAGGAGCAACTCATTATAGACTTCTGTAATTATGGGCAAGTGCTTGAAAAACAAAGAAACTTGTACGCATGCCTAACATAGATTACCTAAAGCATTCCGACACCGTGCCCCATTCTTGGCTCCGTCAATGTTTGCGATGTATACAAGGTCCAACCCTTATCAAAACTTCCTGAAAACTGCCGAGAGTCGATGCGAATTACAAAACTGTATCTCTCGTAAGGAAAACAATCGCTCCACACAGATACTATACACATCCGCCGAGGGATTTTCCAGGGTGACTCTTTTAAGCCCTTATTTTCCTGTTTAGCCTTGGAATCCCCTCTCTACTCTACTTAATTTCATCTAATTATGCGAATCGCTCTTAAAGAAGGGGAACTCAAACTCTTCTTCGTTCTCACATCTCCTTTACATGGATGACCTGAAGCTCTATGCAGACACTGAGATCATATGGCGGCAACTGAATAAACTGACGGAGAAGTTCACTGAGACATTAGATGAAATCCGGTTTGAATAAATGCAGGAGAGTGAATATCATTCGGGGTCATATGCGTTATAAATTTGGAACTATAATGAACCAAAGATTACCTTCATGGAACCCCATGAAACTTACAAATACTTGGGTTTCCAACAGTCACTCCGAATCAAACACACTGTTACTAAAATATACTAACAACTAAGGGTGAAACGATTGCATGGACTCTTAAAAAACTCAACTCCTCTAGAAACCTTGTGCAGGCCATCAATTCATTGTTATTCCAGTGCTGACATACTCCTTTGCGTTATTAAATGGGCAGCCAATACAGACCTCGCACAACCTTCCAGAGAACAATTCGAACCGCCTATGACTCAACACCGCAAAAACATCATCCCCATCAAGTACTGCAGCGTGTTTACGCTTCCAAGGTCCGCGGAAAGGAGGCGAGCGTAATGTAGATCTCATAAAGCTACACAGCCTCTCAAATTGCTTCACTCAGAAACACTTCTTTGGAAACATTGTGGGAGGTTCAGCACAGCAGGTGAGCGCAGTTGATAATAACTATAGTCCTCTGGAACTTGAAAAAGCTTGGATCCGCCTATTCAACCAATCATTGAAACGGAAAAGAGAAAGATAACCTTATGCGAAAGCAAAGGCACTGCAGGAAGGTACCTCACCAGCTGAGTTAAACCAAGAAGTCGACATCTCTGCGTCGCACCGCCATGGCTCCAGCGCGGGGATCTCTTTCCGGAACAGAAGCCTTCATGTAAGCTATCCAGGACCAAGTGGTACCAACATGAACTACAGAAAACACATTCTGAGAGATGCCACCATTTCATTCCGACTCGGTGTAGAAATGTTGAGCGCTGCAAGCCGAAAACTATACAAACCACGTACAAGTGGATGTAGCAAGCCACGCACAGGTGCGAATACAAAAAAGCATGATGAAGTGGGAAGCAGGGCTACACCAATTATTGCGTTGAGAACGGGCTTACTCGCCACTCCGTGCCGTAAATTATAAAATAATGTGCCTCAGAATGTGCCTTGAAAGTAGTGAGCACACACTCTACTCGGCATCGTTTCCATTATCACTGACAGACATGTCGGCGCGCAAATAGACCCGATATTAACGACATTGATAGAACCAAAACAGCAGGTTTTCCTTATCATATATCAATACCAATACCACAACATATCGGGAAAATATCAGAGAAGATCAGAAGTATACCGATCTCGCCTATGAAGTCGCCAACTCAGTGGAACTTCAAGTAAAGTGACAACTGGGCTAAATAATAATCAGCTACGGAGCTAGATCCCGAAAAATGACACCTTCGGCACTGAGTTCTTTCACTTGGATACCAGAATGTATGATAATATGCAAAAGACAGAATTTTGAATACATAGCCGTAGTGGCAGAAGCCAATCTGAAACCTTCAGCTAAGCAACCACACACCTGTCAATCATACCTGTGTATGGTTGACATACCGACCAGTAGCATTACTGTGAATAATGTAAAATAATAGTAATAATAATAATAATTAATAATAATAAACCAAAAACACTTATCGCATCCGTCGAGCGGCACCCACAGTAGAAATAAACCAAAATTTTGTATGATTGTATTCACACACCTCAAAAACAATGTATGTTGAACAGGTAGACAAAAATTAAAAAAAAAAAAAAGAATCGATACACACTATTGTTTAATTTTACCAGTTGAATAGTTATCATATATATATAATATAATATATAGATATATATATATATATATATGCACCAATGAGAAGTTAGCATTGAAGTTTGTCGGCCAGAATGTTCATGCGGTTAATCCCCAGATTGACGACACAAAGCCTGCGTATTTTACAAAGTGTTTTGCTCAACCTTTCCACCCATTGGCCGTGTTGCGCATCACAGCCAACACAGGTGTCCAGCGGGGCCAGGGCTGGGCGGAAGGCGGCGGGCCTTAAAGCGCGGCGCGCGGTGCCGGCGCACACTCCACGTCGCCATGAAGTCTTCCGCGCGGCGCCTGGCTCTTCGCGCTGGCCACGGCAGCGCTGCGGGCGTCGGGCCGCCGACGGCGACTGGCCGGATTCCCCCGGCAGGTAAACGCCTGCCGCCGCCGGCTCATCGACGCGTACAATCATTACTTACCTTCTCCGTTCTACATATGTGTATTAAACGCTGAAGCGATTTTCGGCACGAAATTCGTATTATACTTCATTGACACCGAAAAAATGGGCGTAGTTGGTTGCGGTGGGCTGGGTGAGGATTCGGCGTGCATCAACTGCGAGGTTCATTAGTTCCGTAGTGTAGTACAGTTGTTCCCTTGAGTGCTGGAGGTGATCTCAACCCGCTGCGATGGCGAAATCGCAGCCAACCTGCCCATCGGCTAGCAAAAGTTTTTCCCCAACCACCGAAAATGGATAATTCTTTTCATATGTGTAGTAAATTTTTTCCTGTAACATGCCTATACTGTCAGATTTTTCTCGGTTTGTGAGAACATTTGATACCGAAAAAATTGATTTACGCAAAAACGTCTTTCGTCCGTCCATCTGCCTGTCTGTGAAAAACAGCGGGTTAAAATCTTTAGCAGCGATTTCAATTGAACTGATAATCCCCAATGGATCCGGCTGAGGTTCCTTAATGAAAAACGCATATTTTAAATTGGGCATACTTTAAATTTATCCCAAGGATATTTTCAACATATTCTAAAAAATGACTCAAAATGTTTGGATTAGTTTTATTACGGATAGAGATAAGTATGCGTATAAAAATGCGATTTTCATTAGATTAGCTCACTATATTTAGTTTATCGCAAAAACCTTTATTCCTTCTATCCGTTACAAGAACTAACGGGTAAAAAATGCGTCCTTGGGAGAGATAAAATGTCGTTAGCCGGCTCATTTCCGTTGAAATTTCGAACTTTTGGAACATTACAAAAGGTCAAAATTTTTTCGCGTTAAGTCTATTGCTTAGATCCAGCATCGTTAATTAGTTTCATGGTTCGAAAAAAAGCGAGTAGTTTGTTCAACTTTGCGTGAAACATAAGGAATTTTAAAAAAAATTTGCTCCAAAATGCGGTGTTAATTTTATCGTTTTCCCCCTCTTATGCTACAAAACAACAGATAAACTATCGAAAGTCTTTGAATGTTTGAAAAAACTGCAAAAAGTTTAAAATATTTTCAGTGTCACTCTATTTACTACAAAAATGATTTTTTTCTTAATGAAATTTGTTCATCAAAAAGTATATCTGAAATAAGGTCTTGTAAATTATTCAAAATTACGAGTAATATTTTTTGCCTATTTTTGCCATGAAACACAAGCAATTCGTAAACAAGGTTTAAAAATTATTTTCTTTAAAACTGCTGTCCAATTTTTTCCTTACATTGTTTCCTGTTTTAGGCAAATAAACGAGGAAGAGATAATCAAGATGGGCTAGCAAATAAAGAAGAAAGTGGCGCATTCCCATTTTCGACAAATTACTGTATTTCTACAAACTACCAAACAACAAAAAATTAACTATGTAAAAGTAACAATACGATGATATTTTTTTTCCTAAATGAAATCGCGTAAAAATTAGCCTCTTAAAATAATCATGCTGCAACTTTGAAAAATATTAGATAGTTTGCACGTTTTGAAATTGCCAGATTTGAATTTCCTGCATTTATCTGCTAGAAACCCTTTCAGGAGATATCCAGGTTGCATTGCGAAAAAATACCGCTGTGACACGACAGCTTGAAATTCTCATTTTTTGCGGTGTGGGGATGAATGGAACGTGATATGGATTGATCGAAATTTTAATGTTGACTGTAATTAGCAATTAATTTTACGCGGCCTCATGCGCTATTATCGTAGTGCGTTTTACAAGAGGTAGCTGGCAATGTCTCAGTAAGACAGAAACGCTGTTATTACAAATTACATTGTAGGCCGCTTCGTGATGCTTGATGCAAATGAATGTTGTAAGACACCACTATTCCAAAACGGCGATGTATCCTTAATAGCTATTCCCTATCCAACCTCGGTCCTAGAATAATAAACAAAAGTATAGTGAGTAACACAAAACAACTCATTATTTAAAAAAAAGTCGGACTGCGCAATAAGAATCCGAGTGCTCCTGAAACGCTCCTAGATGAGAAGACTTATCCCCAAGTCGTTAAAGTAGTCTCGCCGTTACAGCTCTTCACTTCAGTTTAGAGGCAGATGGCGCGCAGGATGAACTTTACGAGGGCGTTAACATCGCTCGGCTTTAGCCCATTTCTGTGAACGAATGGTGCCGAGAAAGGGAGAGGTGATAAACGATCGTTCTCTCAAACAATTTTATAAATTTTGTTCTTTAATTCCCTAATTCTATTCTCGTTTGCCGTCATTTAGGCAGCTTTCGTATTTGCGTAGCCCATTCTTGGTAATCCCAACGCCACACTTTGACCACTGCATGGAACTTCGTGAGATGGTGGTGAACATTTACAGGACATGACGTCTCTCCACTGCCGTCCAAAAGGCGCATAATCGCTAGGAGCCAAATCTGAAGGCACTGGAAGCACCGTGACATGGCAACTGTGACCAGCCGAAAAACACGCCGCGGGTTCTGCACTGTATTGTTTAAATGACTGTTGACACACTCCGCGCCGTCTGTTTCTGCCGCAATGAGCAGGACATGAGCTACAGAATGGAACATACTTTTTCGTACCAGTTTTTTTTATTATGCATTAAAATTTTAATTACTACTCTTATTACACTGAAGAATAGTAGTGGTGCTAACAGAATGGCACAGACTTTCTCGCTGTTCGTTTTCTATTTTCTTTGGTTCTCGGGTAGCTATACGAACTTGTCACATGCTCTTTACTTGCGCGTTTACTACGTACATTACTTCCGGTATATACGTAGGTACATGCGGAAAAGTAAAATGTATTTTTTGCACATTCATATTTCTTGTAAATTAAAATGAAAATAAAAAAGAAGTTATGGATTGGTTTTATAGTTATTATTGAATCGTTAATCAACTACGTACAAACGTTACTTAGTGGTTTGTTATTACGCATGAAGTGAGTTAATTTAAAACACATCTCCAATTGAAGGACAAATGCTGTGTTCCAGAAAACGAGATCTCCGCAAATATTAATGACTACATGGATCGAGTATTGGCAAACAAGCGCGAGTGTTTCTTGCGTGGACAATTCATCTGCGAGCCATATGAACTGACGCATAAGATCTCTATACAATTTGACTTCGTAAGTAGAAACGCTTGGAAAATGCTATTCCACTCCATTGATTTGATATCCCCCGATCAATAAATGTAAAATCAATGAATTATGGCATTTTATCGTTATTTATCCGACTTTGTCAAACTAAACTGTCGTCTCAGCCGGATTCTTACTTCATTTATATCCACGCCTGGGTAAGCGGATCATGGCGAACATGACGTAATCCCATCACTATACATAGCTTACGCGAACCCCTGCGCTTTTTCTTCGTCACTCAACTGTAGAAACGGAAACATTTTTATTCGAAAGCTCCTACATTTTGCCCCGGCTTGCAATCGAACTTGCGCGATGGCCCAACACAGCAAACTAGCTCTTGTTCATGAGCGCACCCGAGGCGACATAAATAAAATATAATCCATAAAAATTAATAATATAATAGAAAAAATATAACATATTACAATATGAACAATGAACAATATTATATAGTAACAATATTGTATTTAATACTGTGATAAGAATGTACTACATAGAGTGATGAAGTCTCTATCTTTGAAGCAAATTGAAGCCATGGCGTTTTGCAGTCAAAGCAAGCTCCACTCGAGAACACAAAGTATTATACTGCTATTTATCCAACTCTTGCTTCTGGCAGATTGCTCAGCTGTTCACCAGTTTCATGGCAATCGGAAGCCTTGTACGTCGCAAAGTGACTCACTATGGTGACGTTAAGCTCCCGATCGTATAAACTGTCAACAGCTGATATCTGCCAGGGCAGAGTTGCGAAAGTCGCAGTATAGCATTGTGTCATGCGCTGGTACGGACAGTTAACACGCCACTCGTAGGCTTTTTTTTTAATCAAAAAAACGAGGCGGCCACTAGCTCGAAAGCTTCCACCAAGAGCGCCGAACACTATAGGGGACAGTCACCCATCTAACTACTATTATTCTAGCTCGTTAACCAGAACAGTTCCATAACAAAAGGCACCACGGGAAAACCTCGCTCAATCTTTAACGTACTTTAACTATTATCTAAACGTAACACGATTACGACGCGGAAATAAATACATACATTTCCTTACAACTACGCGAAAGAATGTCGCATAGAAATTTAATGCGTCAGAGGACACTAAGTATCAACTAATTTTATGCAAAAACTCGGAAAGAAAGTAGACGGCGTGATGTATCATCATTCTACCCTTTTTTTTTACTTAAACCCGTTAGTGTCAAGAATGATTTGTGAAGCATAAGCTCTCGCCCAGTGTATCGCGTTCGTCGTGCCACAGGCAAGGAGCAAGTGTTTGCAGCATTAGAGCTAACCAACTGTGTGTTGCTAAATACTTGCTACTAGAGCACCAAAGCGCAAACCGCTGTTTTATATGAGGCTATTTTGTTTTACAAAAAAAGTACGCAAAACTGTTAGAAACTAGCTGCATATGCCCGTCAACTTGGTGCGGACCAACCACCGTTGCTTTCTACTGACCTTCCGAAACTTAACCAACGCGGCATATAGCAGTAAAATCGCGTTTAAGATAATTCGAACCGGGCGTAAGTCATATGTACACCCTGAACTAGGAATATCACAATGCCTTAGAGATCACGGGCTAAATCGACATCTGCATTCATGAGTGAAAAAAATTGATTAGATGCTTTGCGTTAGGAATTCCTACTTCTATGGAAGAAAATAAAATTTCGCAAATTCATTGCAGAGACAACGCCCTGCGCCGGTCGGAATATTGTTTACCCTGGGCACTAATGGGTTAGTACTCTGGAAATTGAAAAGTCGGAATAAGTATGACGTAGTTTGTTTCATAACTGATCAGTAAGCCAGCCTTACATTAAAACAAATATCAAAGGGTCAAGTTACTGTTGAAAATTAGGTAATATACTGCAAAAGCATTATTTGCAGGAAAGGTGCTAAAATTGATTTATTATTTCAAAACAAGGATTGTATACGAGTAGTAATCGAGTTAACCTGCTCCCGTCCAGAAAATACGTGTCGTTGACACGACTCGCCTCACTGAGGTTTATGATAATTTTGGCCTATCCACCAAGGATTTTCCAAAGAAATTGCTCCTAGAAATCATGCCTTTTGGATTTCGCCAATCAGGATTTTTAAGCAATTGAAAACCACGACATGGGTGACAGCTCTTGCAGAGGTCGCCAATCATCCAAATTCCTCTCGACAAGGCATTTCGATTTTATACTTTATTGTCCATTTCCCATCTCATGGGATACTCCGGGAAAATGTAGCAAAAACACGCGTTTGATGGTTTCAATGTATTTACGCCACTGACGAAACGCTGCATAATACTGTACACTGAAATCCGACATATACACATGAAATCTTTGACGATTAAATTTACATAATGCGCCATAATTGGCCACTAATTTGTGTAATGAATTATTAAACGTTTTCAAGGAAAGATAGGCATCTAAATCGCGTTTTAATGAGTTCAAAGGCCACGATAGGAGCGTGATCACCATTTGATTGTGACCTTGCACAAGAAAAAAGATAATTGGCCTATTTCTAGAGAACTTTTTTCTGAAATTATTATTTGTTGATCAAACACAAATCTTGAAATAAATCCATGTACAATTTTTAGAAAAATATAATAGTTTTAGCAAAAGAAGCAATTTTTAAAAAATCGAACAATTATTTACTAAAAGATATTCAATTTTTTTCAAATGTTCTCGTCTTATTTATGAAAATCTAATGTTCCACTTTTCCTAGGTTTCATGGCAATGTTTATACAAGGTTTTGCCAAACAATGTTCAGGTAAAACGGGGACACTCGACAAGTCAAAGAAAACGCATCAACAACATTTCTTTTTCGTGGAATATTTAATTTAAACTAAAAATTATATTCTTTTCCTCCTTCCTTGTTTCTTTCTTCTCTCCAATTGCAATTCAAGTTACAAAAACGAGTCGTCACAAAATTCAGGTGAAAGCGCTTGAGCGTCCTTATTCTAGTCGCCTAGAAGAGGCACGATCGCGCAGCAGTGTCAGCGTTCAGAAAAAAGAAAATTCATTTTTCTTTATGAAATAAACAATAACGATACAACGCAGCATGATGTTAGTCATGTTATAAAATCAATGACAACAAATGTTAAAAATTACTAACAGGAGGACATTTTAAATACAAAGGAGGACGAGAGAACAATTGACGCAATTGGAGGACTCGCCTTCCAAATGAAATTGGAGTTGCAACCATTTGGGTTGTCCTCTTCAAGTGGCTGGCCAACCATAGTTCATACGCTAGTGCTTTGAGTTATATTTTGAATTTGCATGGCCAAACTTTGTGATGTGTTGCTGCAATGCAGACCGGTTGAAGTGGTCCGGTATCGATCCCCAGGCCGACCATCTTGACGGGTTTTCGTGGCTTCCCTCCGGTCGTAAGGAGTGGTAAAATGCCACGTTCCCCTCCCAACATCCACCTGGCCACCTAAGTCCTTTCACCCCCCATCCTCATTCATCGCTATCACTACACAGCACTCCCCGCAAAAGGCAGGAGGCCCTTACCCCTAACGGGATCGGAGTTGGCTAATGCTGTAAATTGCTCCACCGGAGGACGCAAGAGCTGTTGTAGCGAGGGCGGCGTGCCCAGAAGGGAATAGCTAAGGTGCGCAGCGAAGAAAACTGCTTCGCGTTGCCGTGGCGCACGCGCAGCTGGGGCTGTACGAGCGGCGAGGCGCAGAAACCTAGAACACCCCTGCGGCGCCAGAGCGACGCCGAGCTCACCTACACCAGCGACGGCACGCGCTCGGCTCAACACATGGACGCCGAAACGTCAGCCATCGACCGGCTGCGTGGTGAGCGCAGCCACGCCCTTCCCTCATGTGGTGATAAAAGGATGTTTGCGCGACAGAAAGCTGACAAACTATCGGTTTTTTCGATGAAAGAGAGGCCAATAATCTCTTGAATTTATTTTCTATGTCATTTTCTTTGCTAAATAGAATTCCAATGTTTTTACCAAATTGTCAAGTTAAGTTAAAAGTGTCATCGATCATTGAAGTTGCTTTCGCAGTTGTGAAAGCCTTGACAGATGAACCCAGTGAGTTTTTTTCTTGGTGCTCTTGAACTCCACACAGGGACATAGTAGAGAGTGACGATGACCAAAATCCAACGTTCAAATACAAACTCTGCCGCTCAGTTGCTCAAAATTCAATTGTTTCGTAATTAATTGCAATGTTGCAGGAAATTAACCAGGTTGAGAGATATGGTTTTGTCATCTAGTTAAAACACTTGGCGTGAAGAGTTCATGCAAGAAAGTACGCTGACTCCTTGTATTTATCACATAGTCAGTCATTTTCAATATTTTCTAGTATTAATTACAAGTACGCCAAAGAAACAAAAGAACTCTTCAAAACAGTTGGACCGCATGGAAACTGTGAAGCCATACTCAAAAAAATCCTGACTGCAAATTTGAAGTATTGATTGTGATAAATTGACTGTCAAGGTGCAAAAGTGCAAACGCTTTAAAGAATTCAGTAATTGAACTCAGCCAAGTAAGTAATCTGAAATTTCAATCCAAATTTCTTTAAAAAAACATTTTCTTCTGAAATGATAACACCTTTCTTTCGGTGCCGATCGAATATCACCAACGCTTGCTAACATACTAACGCAGACGGCAGGAAGTGCTTAACGTCTAGAGAAAGTTTGACCTTCAAATTCCTACGCTCCTAAACTTCCATTAATTATAAATGAGTGACTGTAAAGTAAACTGGTTAACGCCTTTAAAATCGTTTTCGTAGACTCCGGAAATAAACGTATGTCACTCGTGAAATGGAGAAAAATGTCTAAGATCTTCTGAAGTTTTAAAATGGAGAACCCTGCCTAAGTTTTATTGCAGATCTTGGTTGCTATGCAAACATTTCATCTTGATGTATATTTTTAGATATGGAATAGCTTATGTGATCATGACAAACAGTCCAGCTTCACTTCTTTAAAGCATCCCACATCGCGAGATAACCACCCGATAGATTTCGTCAAATGCTCTCGCGATAAGTTTCAGTGGAAAGTTCGAAGAATTCTTTCCCTTTTATAAAGCTAGATCTCTTTATTAAATACCTGTTTAAAACGTTATAGAAAATTTTTTACTTTCTCGTCTCTACTTACATACTACTTGCAAAAAGATAAATCAAAAGTGACCTAATACTGTAGAAAATTCTTTAAAATATTCAAAGGCACCCACATAGTCAATTATTAACAACCTTCCCTTAAATTTAAAACTTAATTTCTTACTTCCCTAACACAAAGTCCATACCCCATGGTGTCTGACTCCCATCAATCCCTTTCTTCAAACAAAACCTAATTTATTTTAGTAAGTGAAAGAAAAAACCACTCCCATGGATAACCAGTGGCTGAAACAAATTATTCTTGATCAATCAATTAAAATAGTAATTTTATATTTCCACAATATTTACACACCTATTTCTATTTTATGCAAGGATGTAAAAGCAGAGTTAATTAACCCACCTAGAACGAGTATAAAATCAGTCTGTTCGGTTATGGGAAGTATGAATTTTTATCTGACCTATATCGCTAAGATGGTTTTGATCACTATTGTTTTTGTTTATTAAGGAGACAACTCCAATGTAGTTTTCTTAAATGTGATTGTCATTTGATATTAAAAAATAAAATGCCATATATAGAATAAATAAAAATATTTTAAAGGTTTTAGTTTTAAGTTTTTGTAATTAAGTTTTGTTGTTTTGACGTATAGTCCAGATTATTTTCCACCAGTGTAGTTCCTGACGTATAACTAAGTCAGAGCCCACCCACATTTCATTATCCCTATTAAAAGCGTCCTTATGCCACAGGAGCCCAATCAAGTTGATGTACTGGCCCCTGGGACGTTCCTAAGGGCATACCCCTCATCTTTGCGAGTCGTTCGTCACCCACTTCTGTCACCGTATCCTCAAGGCCCCATCGCTGAAGGCGGTGGAAGTCGCAAAAGGTAGCCGCACGGAGCGCGCTCTTGCCCTCCGCAGTCACCCACTCACAGCATTCCCTTCCAATCTCACCCTCAGCAGCTAGAGACCACGTTGCTCTCTTTCACCTGCGCATGCTTTACCTTGCCGAACCTCCTGGAACATCGCGTTTATGTCAGTTGTGGGACAATAAAAACGCCATTACCTCTCTTTGTATTCAATCATTTTTCAGCTTTTCCGTATACGTCCATAATATTCCGTCGGGAGTCTCATCGACTCCCGCTTGTCCCAAACTTACCGTATTGCCACGGGAATTAAGAAATACCAAAGCGCGAAACGAAGAGCAAAGACATCCTCTATTGGCGCCACGGCGCACGTGTAAGAGGCGCACCCGCGCGCTCCGCCACCTCCACATGTCCTCAACCCCCTACCGACCGCCCTTCAAAGCGGGAAGGACCCTCACAACCCCCCCCGTTTCATTCTTTCCCGCTTCCTTGCCGACTGTCGGAAAGAAGTAGCGGAACAGTCTGTTAGGGAAGGCCAACGTAGCCCTTCCCCGTAAAAATCCCAAAAGAGGCGTCGTGAAATCTTCAGAAGGGACAGCGTAAAGGAGCTGTCGTCTGACCGCGCAGCTCGCCACGCACCCACGGAGCAGAATTGCGACCAATTAAACGTCTGGAAAGTATTTAGATCAGGAAAGGGTATCCTAACACCTATTTGCGGACGAGATTCAAGTGGAAAATTGTTTAGAAATCTGTGAGGATGACTAATAAAGAGTCTAGGCTTTCACTCACGTGACGCTGCTTTGGATCCCTAGAGGAGAGGTAAAGGAAGGGAGGATAAAGCAACGGAAGAAAGAAAAACGACGTGCAAAAAACGCACTTGAGAGAGGCAGATGCAATGAAGCTAGAAAAGAATATACTGACACAGAGGTGGCTGTCCCGTATATTTCAGCGTAATCGTGGTTGTAAAGGCTCGCCGAACTGTCACCGCCATGTTTTTTCAAGTCAAAAAAAATACGAGTGGCGGTGTAATGCTTCGACCATGCTGTGTACTGTAACCCGTCCGTAACCAGCGCCAAAACATAATGCTAGAATAAGCTTTGAGTTTCCAGAGGACGCTGCTTTGATAGCAAAACAAACATGACTTCAATTTGCTTCAAAGAGGAGGCGACTTTAGCCACTCTATGTATGTACAGTTATTTGCGTAGCTCGTTGGGCATACATGACTTGCGACAGAGATCGGCTTGCAGACAGGCAATTGGTCAAGCCGCCGGGCCTACGCAATATTCGACCGTCCCTTAACAGTAGTCGAATAAACTCGAAAATTAATCCCTACGACGAAGTCTGTATTAGGGCTAGGCCATTAATAGAAGCTCTCAAAAAGGGGCAGGTAGCCTAAAACGAATATCGAATGACGAAAGAAAAAAAAACTGCCGAAGGGTGACGGTTATGGACGACCCAATCTGTGAATTTTCCGACATCTGAGGACTCATCTGGAAAAAGCTCGCGGGTAGCGGAGAGTCCTGGGCGAGTGAACAAGGGAGCACCAGATGGTCGCCCACGCTGCAGAGACAGCTGCGACGCCACGCCAGGACTGCCGCGAGACGACCACTGTAACGCGCAATCCGAGGCATTCCTACTTATCTCACGCGTCATCCTCCGCGTAGGATTGTCCAACTCCATAAAGAGAATGATTTGTGCATTTCAAGAATAGGAGTATGAAAAGAAAAGTAGTTAATAGTTCAGTGAACACCTGTATTGAAAGTTTGAATTCTGTTGGTCTTTCTATTGTAAAAAATAAAACGCGTTCTCGCCACTCAGACGGGAAACACTCATAAATGAAAATATAGTGTATTATTTAAAATCAGAGTAGATTAAGTAAACCACCCTATAGCATGTCCATTTGACCAAGAGCCGTCTACCATGAAGTCTCAAAAGCCGGCACCACATGAGAGTAAGTTGAAGGCTTGGCGCCCCCCTTAAAGAGAATTTAGCAAAGAAGTGAAAGAGTGCACGCATTAGATCTGCCAACCACCCCACACAAGTGACCGTAACCCCCCTCGGTGGTGCTACGTCAGCCGTTCATCACATAATTTTCGGCAATCAACATTGTGTATCTTCACAATATACGGAAGTAAATACATAGTATAGGAAAGGTGCGTAATTACATGCCATAAAAATCTAATTCTAATTTCAACGGAATAGTTTTGTTGGGGTTCCACCGATACCGACATAGTGTTGTTTTTTTAACGAACGAACGTCTGTCCGTCTATGCTATCCGTCTGTGAACACACTGGCGCCTAAACTATACGTAGGCTCCACCGATGTCACAACAATTCATAAAACTCAAAATTGAGAAGGGTACTTTACAAGAAGCCTCCGTAATTTTCAAACTTTTTCAAAAACGGTTCTAATTTTTTTTCTTTAAATTTCGTGTAAAGAATGGAGTAAAAACACTTATAAAAGCCACAAAGATCTGATTTTCCACGGTTGAGCCCGGGAATTCTCAAAAAACTAAATCAAAAGTTTGAACCAATTTTTCGTCTCGAATCTTCTCTACATGCCACAAAAATTAAATGGCAGATTTTTACCTTCCTTTAAAAATGTATTGTCCATGGTGAGTTATTTCATTATGGTATGTGAGAATTTTCTGAAAATTGTTAACAATTTCGACATTTTAGAAACGCTCAAACGCCATTTTCTCAAAAAAACAGCTTCAAATGTGTTTTCTTAAAACTTTAACGAAGCCGCATAAAGCCTGAAAATTGCCACTGTTGTGAATATGACTTAAAGTTCATTTGGGTGTATTGTTTTAAAAATGTTTTTACTAAAATTTTACAAATGTAATTTTTTCGTAAGATCTCTCACGTCTTAAAAAACATGCATATTTCCACAAATTTGTACATACTATTGTATTTGTAATTAATGTGCGTAAATGACTTCTAATAAAAGTGTTTCGTCGAAACTCAAAATTGTTCCTGTGAAGAAGGAGCTTCAAATATTGAAATTTACAGTTAGCCGCTAAACGCCAAATTTCATAAAGAACGGCTCCAAATTGTTAAAGGAAAGTGCCCTTTAGGACGAGGTTTTACTGTTCTTCATATTTCTTTAAAATAATATTTTTGTTCTACTATTACGAGAACCGAAAAAATCGATCATTTTTTTTTCAAATGTACTTTCCGCGTAATTAAATGGCAGCTGGCAAGAGTAGTGTGCCAAAGTCCGAATAGCTTGCCGAAACCAAGGAAATAGAAAACGAAAACGGGAAAAGTCATCTGCCATTCAGACCACTTAGTTCTCTCTATTCCTCAAACTGGCAACCTGCGAGCTGTAACGCATCAAACTAGGGTGGGCTTCCTCACGCTCATACAGCAATAGATGATGGAACATTTGTAAGAATAGCGTACTCTTACAATTTTACCCCGGCCGGCAATCGAACCCGGGGGTCGCAGCCATGGAAAGCCAGGACGTAGGTGCCTGGATATAAACATCTATCCAAGAAAAATTATTGTATTAACAGTTAATTTCAGAAAATTATTTCCACTTGGTTCCGAATTTACATGGTAACAAAAACTTCATTAAAAACAATTATTTAAAAATACTTACACATAACATTTATCAAAACACCAATTACTTAAGTTGTAGGTAGTGTGTTTCCTGTGTGAGATTCCAAGCAAGTATTGAAGACGGAAGACGTAGTAGAAGGCAAAAAAGCAGCAGAATTTCGTCAATTGTGATGGGATTCATACATAGCGTTTGTACTCCCAATCAAGCTTTATTTTCCTGAATAATTTTGGCATGTACGCCTTCCACGGGCAGTTCTGGATAGCATATTTCTGTGTGTACCCTTCACCACGTATGTCGCGTATTAATGCCCACTTTTAAAATTTTAATATTACAATATTACCCACACCAACCAGTCTCATTTAATATCGATGCTCACAAGCTATTATAACATTAAAACAATTGTTATGAATAACAACCAAAAAGGTTAAAACATAATATGGTAGTCATGAGTGAAATAATAATTGTATCATATCTTTTATAATCACTTCTCCATAAGAAACATACGCTGAGTTTGATCTCAACTCATTGCCTGGATGGCGCCAACTGCAATGCTTTAAAATGCTGACAATTCATGACGCATCATTTTTCTTTATGTGGGCTGCGGTGTGAACGTCTACCTACATACTTTTTTTGCGAGCGAAATATATCTTGTGTGTTACAGTGATACGTACAATCGTCTGTCACCGAAAATGCCAAAGATTGCAACAGTAGGTGTGTTTGTAAAAGAACAGCCAAAAACTGTAAACTAGATGCAGAAAGTTGTTAGATGAGATATACCAGGTAGTCATTAATTACACCATAGTAATTATTTTTATTATTGATTTCTAACATTGATCTAACGAATTCATTAAATATGACACAAACCAAGAAATACTTCCTTTGCGAATATCTTAAAAAGTTTCCATGGAATGGAGCTTAGCTGGGATTTTGTTAAATACTTGTTAGATTAATCAATTGCACATTTTCAAAAGATTAAATATTGGCTACTTCCATCTTTTATTAAGTTGAGTTGTATACGTTGATTAATGGATAAAAGTTTTGAAAAAATTGGAATGGAAGACGCAATTCCTGCAATATTATTACTGATAATAACAAAGAACAGAGAGAGTAAGACGTCACCTTATGGCGACCCACGATGCACGAGAAACCAGTGTCGTCGTCCATCTTCCAGTAAGCTCCACTGGATGCGTATGCTCTAAGGAGCACGACTACCTTCAGTCTAGGAGTCAAGTGATATAGACAAGACATTGCTCAATCACGTGTAGCCCATGGAAGAGTGACCGTTGTAGTGGACCTCACCCGCTAATCAATCTCCAGCTTCCCCCTCCAGCATCACTCAAAGAATTTAACATATTTTCATTCTACCAGCAATAATAAAGATCATTCGTACGAAATAACAAGATAGAAACATCTTCGTAGACGAAAATCACAAAAGTACCACAATAACTTGACATTGTTTTACACAAGTTACCAAAGCGAGAAAATGAAAATAGGAAGACCCTCATTAAATAATGAAAACGCTGACTACGAATTCAAAGCCAATATATGTAAAACAGAAGTATGAAATTACTTCAAATATACATTATAATGCATTACGACATCTTCACCTGTCAAGCATAAAATCTTCACAAATGATGAGTAACTATATCAAAAATGTGAGAAGAACATGCAATATGTAATAAACACTAATAATGGATTAACAGTGCCTAGTGAAGGACCCTGTGTCGTATGATCTAATTCTGTCCTGTATGTAGTGCGACCACAATTTTAATAGTGTATATTGCAAATAAACCAGTGAGATACATATATGCTATCTATTAATTTCTTTACTAGCCTAAGATAGTATCAACAAATTTTCATGGTAAATTGTACCCGACAAACCATTTAACTTTTTGAGTATCACGTAACTCTCAGCAGAGAAACACAATCCCGGAATTCTTATTGACTAAACGCGTCTGAGCGCGCGTTTTGCTGTAGCTGCCAGAGAAACAACTTACGAACCCGTAACCATATTGATACGCCTAATTACGTCCAATGAATATCTCGTGTATTAGTACTAATAATCATTTAAAAAACATTTTCAAGCCTTTGGCCACCTGAGAACAATGATATTTAACGAAATATATGTATATATATATATATTTATATATATATATAATATATATTAGTATATATATATATATATATATATATTACTTTTCCCTCATGAACACTTCATTCAAGAAAGCATTTTTTATAAATGTTCTAAATTACTTATTTCCCTAAACATCCACTGTACAATTAATGCAAAAATTTGATCTGTTCAACACGTGGACCGACAAATATGACTAATATAAATAAACAATTTATTTTCTCTTACTTTGGGTAGTAGTAAAATCCAGTACAAAAATGAAGCGTGGATTATATGAGCCCTCGAAAACCATTAATACTTTATTTTTCAACCCGTAAATTCCCTTTTTCTCCACGTATTAATATGAGAAGAGTAAGGCGTGCCCCTCAAAATCAATACTTTGTAAACGTTATCCCAAGTAAATTTGACACGAATAAAGAATAGTTGAGTATGTCGAAACCTTTATTCAGAGATCCCATCGTAGTGAAAGATTGGTCATATTTTTACTCTTGAGTAAGTACGATTATTATTTTTAACCCATCGTAAGTATTTATATTTATTACAGTAGGAGTCATGACCCCGTATGCCTAACAGCTTCTCGTGGACAGAAGTTTCCAATGGAATACTAGTCTTAATCGATATAATATTGTGTATGGACAGACAGAAATTTAACCTTGTTGATGCCCACAGATGATCTCCGAGTCTCTGCACGTAGATTAAAAATTTTCGAGCCTCATTTACAGTTTCTGATGAATATTAGTTTGACGTCTCTGGAAGGCATATAGTGTATTTTTACAACTCGCCCATTTCACCTTCTACACCTGTGTTCGCACCAATTATGAGGGAAGTGGTCCCGTTCAGGAAGGCAGATGTACCCAAAACGAGACTGGAGGTTGCTACCTCTTATCCGAATGACAGAAATTATTACTTTGCAAATAATTCAATAAAAGTACAAATTATTATAATAAAAAGGCTAACCATTCATATTAGTTAAAAGTTTAAATGAAAAGTTCTATATTGAAACATTACTTACCAGCATGTTGTGTCCTTCCAGGTGGTATAGACCACACCGGCCACCGCACGTGGTCTCTGATTTTCACTGCGACTTTACTCCATGTTCGACTCCATGCCACATTGCCACGACACGTTTCACCACAAAAAATGAAAATTTATAGCGAAAATTTCACTACCGCTGGTTTTTTTTGGGTACACCCACCCACACATACACCATATACATTACAGCAGACACTAAAGCCGTTGATTCCAACCAGCGCTCTCCATGCGATTTGTCTACACGGAATATTATCTATCTGAGAAAAGGGATCTTCCTCCAGGACGGCCAACTTTATACAAACCAATCATCAAGAGTACCATTTTCAATCAATGATAGATGCTGAGTACTGAATGAAACCAATAGCTCTAACATCAGTAAATAATGCATTAAATACCCGTCAATAATCGACTGAAATTGGTAATACTTTCCCCAATAACAAAGCGAAATTCAGTAAATTACGCTGCCCAAGCGAGACGAACGAAGCCATCAAGGTAAGTTGGGATTCCTCCAGAGACTCCCTTCGCTGAAGCGCCGCGGGCCGCGC
>BOPP01000356.1:544488-586186 GCA_017312745.1 Gryllus bimaculatus | reverse complement strand
TCCTGCGGCCGTCGCTGAGAGACGGTCGTTGCGATAGATATTAAAACCTGGTATTGAGAACTTGATTGTATCGATTCTAATAAAATGCCTCGGGCTACTTCTAAAAAATCAGAGCGGTGTATTTCAAGACGTTTATCTATTTCTTTATTCGATTTTTCTTACCGCTCCTTCCTACTGATCAATTATAAGGTGTGACTTATCTTAGGGGGTGGTATGTATCGATTATTATGACGATGTGCAATACACCGTATATGTACTATAATATAACCTCGTTGCTTTTAACATGGCTTTACTCCACGATATTACCAAAGAACTCGTCCAAACAACTTTACCTACGATAACTTGTGGCTTGCAGCACCGAAAATGCCGCTGGTGTGTGTGACAAATATGAAGTTCTGGAGCAGCAAAATTTAAGGGTTCTGGAAGCAGCACACGTGAATACTGAATCTTCTTTTTTCCTCGCCGCGCCAGTGTCATAAACAGTGTCTCACTGAGAATGAGAATTCAGTCGGTACGCGCAGTATGAGAAAAGGCGAAACTTTACATCCTTAGTTTCAAAGAATGACGAAGTTAGTAAACTCACAAGTATCGAGTGGCACAGTTTAGTCTTTGTTTCGTGTTGTCATGAAAGGCGAAAATCTGATATACTTCACTGCAATGTAACGCATTTTGTGATACTTGTGTTCATAAATATGGTATAGGGATTTAAACATATTAAATAATTATAAATTGCGATACAGCATATGTTTAAAGCGCTTAGAAATAAAAATAAAGGGATTCAATCCAATAGCACTATCAGCTTATGAGACGTTACTTAACTCAGAAGGATTATAAAAGACCTGTCTCTCCGAGTGATTAGAACACATTGCCAAGACCAGATTGATAAAAGCTATGGAGAAATTCGTGTATACATTGTTGGCCTTGACTCGTTGGTAACCTATTTGTGTTCTGAAGGTTTACGGTTTTAGTCAATTCGTATAAATTGTTTTGCAATTTGTTCGACCCAGTTTTCCAGTTATTGATTTGTTATGAAATTACCAGTTTCATATAATGTGTATATGCCAATATATTTTCACGCATCTATACTATCATTTACAATTTAGTGATATTACAAAATGCAGTTAGAATTGCGTGTGTTATAACCCAGTTTCTAAAGTTATCATTATAGCGCTAGCGATAAAACTTAAGATACATTCCATTGTAACATTGTCAATATTTTTTTGGAATTGCTTTTGCAACCATGTTATCTCTCCTTTATAAAATGTAAATAGTTGTATCCACATAGGTATTTTCATTTGGTTCATTAAATATAACAGATAGAGACCATTTCGAATAGACGATA
The DNA here is from genome assembly GCA_017312745.1 of Gryllus bimaculatus. Taxonomy (NCBI): domain Eukaryota; kingdom Metazoa; phylum Arthropoda; class Insecta; order Orthoptera; family Gryllidae; genus Gryllus; species Gryllus bimaculatus. The sequence goes on along the minus strand of BOPP01000356.1, from coordinate 584,844 downwards.
TCATAACTACAAACGGCTCAATCGAACCTACTTTCCGTCTCAGATGCAAAAATATGTAATCGTTTTTAAACTACACTTATTGACATGTAGATAAGGTAATTGTTTTCTGTACTTCTCATAATATTTAGTACTTAATGCTGTACCCAATCTAGCTATAAAACGTCGTGCTAATTACAAACAATAAATCATTGTCATACAAAACTGTGGATAGGTTTTTTATTGAATCAATTATATCTGACAATCAGGAACATTTCTTCTATTTTTGTCTACACGTTCTACTAAAAAAAATATAAATATTATCACTCATTCTTTCAATACTTTTACTTACAACATGGGTATTTGTCTTTCGAAAGGGAAGTGAGGATTTTTTTACACAGCTGGTTTATAATGGGTCTTTTATTAGGGGAGCTGGAATACATGTTTGGGAAATTTTGATTTAATTCTAGGGTTTGTTGCACCATTGCTATTGAGATCCAAGATTTTTGTGTTTTGCCTTTGACCTAGGTTGTTTAATCGATTAGAAAGTTTTGACAGGAATTCAGATAGTAAAGATATTGTTTCTTCGTAGTGAATTTGTTCATTTGTAACTTCAAATTATACAACCATTTGTAAGAGATCACATTCCTCTAGTACATCACAAAATAAATTACAGAATAACAATGTCCATACCGAAAGTAATAAAGTCTCAAGACAATATAAGAAAAATGAAAACCGTATCTCACAAGATTATCTACACCCAAAAAATGTGGAAGAAGTTTACGCACTCATTAAAAACCCTAATAATGACAACCCCGTTAAATAGTGTATGAAGTATGTTCAAGTTAAACATATCGTAGAAAACACCCTTGGATCACACAATCGCATCATAATAGTTAAAGACGTCACTATGACATCTGTTACATCATTCGAAAGATGACAGAAGCATACTCTTTTCTCAATGAAAGAGCAATCAAAATAGATTCAGGAAACTCATTATAAAGTTAAAGCTAACCAACGATAAATAAGACACCAGTATGGAAGTATAGGAACCTAGTCTTTTACAAAAATAATGATAAATATATTACAAGGGAATACTAATGGCATTTATAAAATATCTAAAAGTCTACAATTATTATGTCAAAATTACAATCCGCAAATTATCTGCTGGCAGGGGACCAATTCTAAGGCAAATAGTGCAGGTAGAATAAGTGGGTTTAAATGTTGTAATAAAAGTTTTGTGACTTTTATTCCATCTTCAGGCTGCAATTTGTGAATAAACAATATAGTGAACAAAACAATATATATCTTACATAAATCCAAAACTATCACATTATTATAAACTATGAGTTAGATTCATTTCCATAGATTTCATGTGGGTGAGTAGAACTAACCCCAATCTTACAGAATTCTAAAATAACTGTTACAGAGCATAATTGTATTGCAAATGAATTGACAAATAAATTTGTAATGAATTCCAGTTCACAAAATTGTTCATTTGCTTTCCTACCATACAGAGCAGAAGAAGGAAAAAAAGAGGTTATAATTATTAGTAATAGAGATGTCTGCTTTCAGCGTCATTTAAACGATCCTACATTCTTAAAGGAACTCATGTCGACTATCTTCTTCTTCTACCGGGAGAGAAGGCTCAGGGCATCAATTGATGTCACTGCAGTGCTTCTGACCGAAAGGTTCTAGTTTGAGACCTGACGGTGGCGGTATTTCGATTGCTGTTACTAGAATGCAGTTGCTGCCCGGAGGAAAATTGTAGCGGCCGGCAGCTCTGATCGGTAGTTTCGTGTGATTTCTCCGATCAATACTAGGCGAATGCCGGAGCATAACCTTTACCAACGGGCCGCGGTCCGCATGCGATGTTTTTGTCTCTGCCTTGCCCTATCCTCACCCATTACACACACACATACACTTACATGTACTACACTACACTTATGTTAAGAGACCAGTCGGGAGCTTAGAGCTCAGGCGGTGCCCCCGCTGGTGCAAGATACCTGGTTGCGAAAAATCCCGCAAGCCGACAGGTAGGTCGGCGCCGGACCTACCATCCAGCGGGGGAGATAACCTCCAAAACATGTACTACACTTACGGAACTAATGATCTTAGCTTTTGACGTGCCCGGAATCACTTATCTATCAAATCATCTTCATCTGTGTGTGTCTCTCTCTCTCATATATGTACATGTATATATAAATATATGTACATATACACACACACATATAATTGGAAGCGCCAAGTGGCACGTGTAGGCCTCGTGGGTTGGGGGCGATGGAGCGAGTCGGCAGGTGGCGGCACCCGCGCGCACGTGGCGGCCAATCCACGTCACAGCCCTCGTCCCACGCGACGGAAAAGTCCTTGCACACAACGGGCCGTCTATTCTCACAGAGCTTGCTTGAAGGGTAAATGGGCCGTCTTATGGAAATTCGACATTGGTGATACTTCTTATTTCTGTTGGCGATACTTCTTATACTCAAACGAGGAGGGTTGCACAATCTGTGGAAACGATCCGCATATGTGGGAAATGAAAGGAGAATTTCAGATTTATAAAAACGATTGGAAACAGTCTTCAGGAGGACACTCTTGCTTTTCCGGAAGAACGAGGCGTGTAACTGTTTGCAGAAAAACGATCGGATGAGATAAAAAATGGCCAAAAGACCATCATGTTCTCTTCATCGCTCTACCGTGCCTGTGAAGAAACGTGCATCTTGCACACAATACTCTCTTTTAGCCACGTATGTTATAAATTACTGTTAACTCTAATATAACGACGAAGAAAAAATTATAATATAGTTTTTGAGAAAATTATTCTAGAGATATCAATGTTCTATTAACAATTTTCAAGTTATTTTATGTCATTTTGGAAATATAGCATTAGCGTAAATAGAGAATTTTCTCAAAATTCTAGAACCCCGGCCCCCTCAAAAAAAGTGTGAGTTATTCATCGTAGTGATCATACCCGAATGCGGATTTTAGCAAAATTCTATTAGTTTCACGAATCAAAATCGCAACATTTGTACTCCCAAATTATAAATAGGAAAAAATCAACTTTGCAATAAATTCTTGTCATCAATATTGATAATTCTCTTTCAAACCAAGTAGTTAGCAATACAAATAATGTATATTTTTGCCCAAGGTTCTATGCTGTTACTCAATGTTGCAAATATGTCATTCATCGAGTCATCAAGGTCTTCATACAACCATCAGCTGGCTTGTGAATACGGTCGAATACGAAAGAAACATTTCGTAAGAATGAAAGCCGTCTTTTGTGCTTCTGAAAATTGGGTAGAGGATGATGAATATTCCAGCGGGTAAAATGTCCACGAAGGTTAAAAGCCCGTCGGCCTGACCGCTCGTCAGCAAACTGTCCGCCCCTCTGCCCAGCCTTCTGCCCGGCAGGCTGCGCGTGCTTCTGACCCGCGCAATCTATCCGCCGGTCTACACTTCCGCCTGCTCACCCTCCTCAACTTCCGGTTCCCCTTACTTCTGCCCTCTCATGCGTACATCCGCCTACTGATTTGTCTGCCATCGAAGGAGCGTTACGTGGCTTTAAGATTCCGGCAAACAACTGTAAGAATCAGAAATGTGCATACAATACTGCTAGATTTTGCCTCTTGCACCTGGATTGTACATTTTTTAAACTACATGTTCGAATGACAGCAGACACCTTTAATAGTCTTCCAGTTTACGTTTTGTGTTTAGCAAGACTCTTTAGTTCGTCAAAGATTGTTTCAGCATCAATATTGAATTCTTTTCAAACCCACCAATCTTTCTACAATACATCATTAGAAACATATTTTAACAATCGACATTTTTCATGATGGCGTACATCGCTTATATTATCACAAATAAAACGTACTGGTTTTCTACCAGTGTCTGCTGGAATTTGCTCTAAGATAAATTCACCGAAAACAATAAATATATTTTGCGTACAATTGCTTAGGTAGTTCTTTGGATTGTTATAGATATGGTTGTTCAACGAGGTGTAATGTTTAGAAATTAGTATGACAACTTAACAATGATAATTCACGATCGCGACTGTCTTCCTTTCTGTTGTGTCCAAGAAAATGTTTACCTCTTGTGATGGAAGTGAGAGAGTGAATCTTGAGTCCTCTACTATTCCGCATACAGTTTTCCCTTTTGCTTCAACTGGAACTTCTAATAACTTCATGGGGAACCTCAATTACGCAGTCAATACACTTTCCCTGGTGATATTAATCCTAAAAACATAAACTAGAAACATGACTTTGGAATTTATCGACCTTTTGTACGCTTTTACACCATTTGTACACGTACTGTGACACATGTACACGTACATGAAACCCTTTCTAATAATAGCTTAACCTACGTGTCCTTCAACCATATTATTCACAGCAGAAAATCAACAAAGAAAAAAAAAGCTTTCTCTAACTTCATGAAGTGCTCAAGCCAATTAAATTGCTGATACCGGCTGGCTGTAATTTACAATTTGATGTGTCTACTGGAATGTCATGCTTTAAAACAGGCTGTGTTCCTACTCTAAGACGCTAAATAAATACAAAAAAATAATTTTTCCACAACATTGTGGGGAGGGGGAGGGTCGCCAGATGCCTATTTTGGCCCCGCACCCACTTCCCGAATCTCGCCACTGGATCAAACATTACATGCAGTAAAATAGACTGCCTATGGAACCAGACGGTTCCCTGGGACGGTTCTTTAATTGGGGAGCTGTTCTGTTGGACCATGTCGGAAGAACAGCCGACTAGTCTAGGATAGTTGATTCAAAACAGAACAGAAACAGAAGGACGCTTGATAAGGAAAGTCGAATTGAATGTGGGTTAGCCTGTCGTTAATATCAAATAACTTTGGGATGCTTTTGTGTTAATCTTCCGGACAGGGGCGGCAGCGAATGTTCAATTATTTGGTTTATTAGTTGATCTCTGCACCCACCAACCTCGGGTGTTCGTGCAACCTCCAAGGACCATCCCCTGACTGAACGTTACAGGTTCAGTAAGTCATAGGGAGAAATCAATGCTATATATCTGAGCGTTGAGATTAAAACGCGCAGAAAAATATTTCATCCCTTTAATTCAATCGTGAAAGATATTTTCGGTTTTAATACAATTTGTACGTGTATTTCGACTTGTGCATTTTTCTGACCCCCCGTACCATGAAGTAGAAACCCCAAAGAACAAAATCTGCTAAATTGTAAAAGAAAGTCCAAAAAGACCTTCCCATCCGTCCCCTTTCATTTCTCCATTTGTCCCCCAAAACTTTTGAACTGCCAGAACTCGTCAAACCTGAAAAAAACTCAATTCCAAATGGGACTCTCAAACCGGTTTTCAAAAGCCTAGGTCGAATCGAATGTATTGAGTGTTCATAAATCATAATCTTTTATGATTGGCAAACTTCTATTTTAGTCTGAAATCTTTTGAGCGTAGGACTTAAGAGTTTATCTACCCTATGACCCTAACCATCAGCAGCACACTTACACACTATTTTTGAAGATGGTATTATAAACTCCCGAAAGTCGTTATTGTTTTCTAGTGTATTATATACTATAAAATGATTTTGGAAGCATTAAAAATATAATAATTTGTAACTAAATTCCAAGGTAAAAAATTAGCAGGTTCTACTACAATGTAAACAAATGTACAATAAACATTAAAATAAATTTACAGAAGTATTACAGTCACTTTCATAGTATAAAGTCATAAGTGCGTTTAAATCCGAGAAAAGGTAAAAATAGTTTTTATTTATTTTTGACTGTGGTAAAAATGTGTAACTCTGGTAAACGGTAATTGAGCACTGAAAACATTCAAAACAACTGATCTTTTGAGAGAAAGTTTTGAAATTTATCGTACTTGTCCCCGTGTTATAAGACACAGTAACCCAAAATATAAAAAACACCATATTTTTGGATTAAATGAATTATTTTCTTATTTTTCATAGTTAAAGGAGTACCCTTAACTTAATTTAAATATTTAGTGGAAATTATGGGTTTTATTATCGTAATATATAAATTGAAAGTTGCCAAGAAGTTTCCTAAAGAGAATGGCAAAAATTTTTACAAACCAAAAAAATAGGTCAGTTTGTCTAGAAATGTGTATGCTCTCATTTTTTTTCACATAATTCAAATACTGCATTCTAACAGAATATATAGTAAATACACGAACCTAGTTTGTGCGTTTTGAACTTGATATTCAAAATAATGTTTAAAAAATACGCTATGATCAATGAAAAATACGTAGCTTAAGAGCAACATCCGGAGTTAGTTACGAATACAAGTCAGGATAATCTAATTTACTAATTTCTAATTCGCGAAAAAATGAAAGAAAACTTTGAAGCCTCTGACATCTGTAAGTGGTCTATGATTTTTTGAGATACCCAAAAAGTAGGAAAGTTCCAAAAACAATGAAACAACGTCTATTGTGATTGTAAAATTCAAATATTCGATATGTTGTTCCGTATATTCTCGTATCGACGTAGCGACTACATTCACATATTCGTTGCATCACTACTCAGGAACAACTCAGTGGCCGTCCACGATTAAATATTTGCTATTCAGGTGTTGCGTTATGAACAGCAACAGAAATATTTGTTGACTTAAAAACATTACTCAGTCCGACCATTCGTCTGCGTTCAACCGTAGCGCCGCAACCACTTTCACGATTTCTCCAAAATTGATGTTCCTGAAGGGATTTGAAAGAACTCGAGACCCTGTGAGTTTGAAACGGATATTCTGATTTGAGACTACTTAATATGAAGCCTCAGACGATTTCAAAATTTGCTTAAAAACTATATAAACTACCAAACGTGTTCTTGAATTTCCCCCCCTCGGATTGATCAAGAGGCGCTTAAAAATGGCACGGGTTTCATTTTTGGAGATCTATATTTTCCAACATGAAAACCATGTATGAACATTGCAAAATGTTGATGATGATTTTTCCTGAAGGAAATCTGCTCTTTGAAACTAGATCATGAAATAATGCAGATGAAAATTTCTGAATTTTTGAAAATTGCAAATACAAATGTTCAACTTTTTTAAAGCGTCGGGAGTATTGGGTGAAGCTAAAGGTGTACGACTAACTTGAACGGCGTGTTAACTCGAAAAGCTTGAGTTCGAATCTCGGGGTGGAGAACCCAAATTTGCTGCCTTTTAAGGTTCATATAGTGTTATAATATTGCGTAGCCGTTACAGAAATGAGACCGATTTGGTGCTATTGTAACTCCATTATTTTTGTTTACGTGTCGCGTTGTATAACAGCTATTCTTGGTACGTAAAGAACTAGGAGACGGTATGGCGGAGCAAGGGCGAGTGTGAGGCCGAGAGGGGGGTGGAAGTGGGGGCAAAATCAAGGGCGAGGGCGAGGCGGCGTGGCGCGCGGGGGGGCGAAGGCTCGAGGCTGTGGCAACGGCATGCAGGTGCGGGCAGGTGGCGGGCGCGGCGAGGGCTGAAGGCGAGGCCCGTGGGCCCGAGCCGAGGCGAAGCCGAGGGCCGAAGGCGAGCGCGAAGGCGAAGGCGACGGGCGAAGCCGAAAGGCGAGCGCCAAGAGAAAAAAAAATAAAAAAAAAGCCGAAGCCGTATGGCCGAAAGGCGAAGGCCTGAGGCCCGAAGGCGAGCGCATGCGCCGAGCGAGAGGCGTGCAACGCGAGCGAGTGAAGGCGAGGCGAAGCGATGCGCGAAGCGCACGGGCGAAGGCGGAAGGCTAGAGCGGCATATCCCCCGGCGAAGGCCGCGGCCGAAGGCGAAGCAGGGCGAAGCCGAGGGCCATGGCGAGGCGAGGGCGAGGCATGGCGACTGAGCCGTCGAAAGCGAGCCGCGACAGACGAGGGCGAATACTTGCGGAGGGCCGAAGCGAGGGCATGGGCGAGGCGAGGCCGAGCACGACGAAGGCGAGGGCGAAGGCGCAGCCAGCCCGACCTGAGCGAGCGGCGAGGGCGAAGGCAGAGGGGCGGGCGCAGGCAGGCCGTAAGGCGAGTGAGCGAGGGCCTGAAGGCCGAGGGCGAAGGACGAGACGGCATGGCGAGGCGAGGCGAAGGCGAGGGCATGGGCGAGGCCGAGCGAAGGTGAGCGAAGCGAGCGCCGAAGACAGGCCGAAGCGGGGAGAGCGAAGCGAGGCATAGGCCGAGGCCGAGGCGAAATTCGAGGCGAATGCGAGGGCGAAGATCGAACGCTCCCAAGCAGGCAGACGAAGCGAATGGCGAAGCGAGGCGAAGCGAAGGCAGGGCGAAGGCCCGAGGCATCGGCGAAGGCTGAAAGGCGAGGGCGAGCGGCGAAGGCGGAGGCATGCGCGCAGCCGAGCCGGCGAAGGCGAGGCATGGGCCGAGGCAGAGGGCGCAAGCGCGAGCGCCGAAGGCGAGCGGAAGACGAGGCGAAGCGATTGGCCGAAGCCCTGAGGGCATGGCCGAGGCGAGGCCGAAGCCGAGCGAAGGCGAGGCGAAGGCGACGACGAAAGGCGAGAGAGGGCATGGAGCGAGCCGTGAGCGGCCAGGCGAGGGCTGAAGGCGAACGCGTGGCGCTGAAAAGGCGAGGGCTGTGGGCAACGCATGGGTGCGGGCGAGTGGCGGCGCAGGGGGCAAGGCGAGGGGCCGCCAGCGGCCCGTGTAATGAAGCAGTGCGGAACTTTTAATTTCCGGAATTCTTTAGGTTGCTGGCGTCTCGTTCGGCCCCTCCGGTTTGCGCTCGGGGGGGGGGAGGAGGGTGGGGGGGGATGGAGTTTTTGCTTCGCCGCCGCCACTTGTTCAGACTCGTCCCCCCTCACAGACCCCGCTCGCCCTCACAGGCGCTGTCTTGCAAGAGTTGGAGGTGATGAGCTGAGCTTGAATGACACGACCCGTCGATCTAAAAAGCTATGAAGTCTACACTTTTAAAAACAAGCACAATGTTTCTTTTTTACTTCACATGTTCTCTACACAGATCAAATTTGAAATGTTGATGAAGCTAGCCCCATATCATAAGAATGTTAAAACAAATAATTCTATAAATTAGAGTAAATTAATTTAGAGCGGCCCTATATAAATGGAGAATGTGAATAATAAAATAAAAATACCATACAATCGTATCCATACTAATTAAATTTTTACTCATTGGCGACGTCAAATCTCAATGCAAAGAAGTTATTTTTCGCCTACCACGTACTTACGTAGTAAATGTATAATCCTGTAGCTGAAAGAGGCAATTATTCGAAATTTGATACATACATCAAACAAATTTTTACAAATTGGAAATTGTTATTTGGATTTTGGGGGAACAGTACTTTACATAAAGCCGTAACAAGATTTCTAAACTTTTCTCAAAAATGTCTCTCAATGTTTGGATTAAACTTTTTCTGGATAGAGCAAAGTTCTCTTATAAAAATAGCGGGGATCTCTTTTGTTGGACTCTCTAAATTTTTGAAAATTGCAAAAGTTACAAATAATACTGGAAACTATGTGCAGTTATAGCAGTAGTTGCTGGAGCAGTACTCTAACAAACGGGCCATGGATCGCGCACAATCTTCCCTACCTCTTCCTTGTCCTACCCTTAAAAATTCTAAGTTTCATGACTTTCTGATTCTTTTCTTGTGTAAATATTATATAAAGGGTCAACACTAAATGACGAAGCTGTCTGTCAGTTCATGTTTGACAACGCAGATTATAATGTGAACACATTGTATGGCCTTAGTACATTCCATGCCACGGGAGGAATAATGACAATAATTCCTTAAACTGTAATCGAGCCTCTTCTGTCATCTAATTCTTGTTAGCAATTCGTTGATCCCATTCACGATAGTGTTCAGCTGCCTTGATTTTTGATGGTTGCAAGAAAAATTTCATAACCTTGTGCACACAATTACTTCGTGTTTTTTGTTTAACGTGGGAGAGCCTATTCTGCGATTCCATAAGTTCAGCCAAATTGTCCTCGCTACAAAGGAAACAATAGCTTTGGAAATTTAAGTATATATTAATTGATCTAAATGTTGTTGATATACGTGTCTGAGATAGCTCAATTTCCGATCGAATTGATGCAGAAATCAATTTTGGATTAATATACTTCGAATGACAATTTTACGTAATAATGAAAGGGAATATTCATATCTGTCGCATATTGACGCAAAAACGAGTCGACCGATTTCACTGAAATATGCCCCCCCCCCACCCCCACATATATCATAGATATATATATGAGTATATATATATATATATATAGTAGCTATAATATACTAATATATATATACTATATCTATACCGAGAGAGAGGAGACGGAGGGGATGAGGAAGACGTCGAGAGGAGAGAGAGAGAGAGAGAGTTATAAAACACATCACAGAAGTACAGTGAAACCTCTCGACAAGACCATCTCTATGAAGACATCCGTTTTCGGAACCATTTTTCTATGAAACGGTCCATAAGTACAATGCATTTTACCCTCCATTTTTGACATGCATTTTTGTCGTAATGTAGCATCGCGTTCCCTTTACGTTGATACGAAAACCTCGCACTGAAATGAGTTCGCGTACTACCGTGAGCCAAGCCGTTTCCGGTGTCTTAGAGATAAGCAACAGCCATCGACAGCATGAGATTTCACGATAGCTCAGAAGGGGACCTTCCAGGAAATGTAGAGAAACTATCTCGTTTTAAAGTTGAAAATCGTTTCACGGAAGCAAATTAATACTCCTGGATTTCGATAAGCAGATCAGGATAGAAGGATAGAAACACAATTAACTGTCATTATTGCAAGTCAACAAGTGAGAGAGAGTTGTGTATGACAATTTGTCTTAGCGCATTTAAAAAAGTAATTTTGTTTCCTTATTAGCTCTTCTGGGCATCTTGTGGCCAGGGGCGGATTCAGCATTCATTTCAGAGGGGGGTCATCGTAGATTTTTGTTAAATAATAAACATATTTGTTAATATACTGTATAATGTTTTTATAACGTATGTATGGTACTATTTAATATTAATGTTTAAATAATTACATAAATCGAATATAAATAAATATTTAAATCAATTTTGCCAAATAAAGGAAGGTATACGAAAACTAGGCGTTGGGGGGGGGGGGAGTCATGGCCTCCATGGTCTCCCCTGGATTCGCCAATGCTTGTGACATGCTAATAAGAAAGCATGGTCGACATGTGAAATTTTTCGTTCTTGTCTAGGTAAATTAAATGAAAAACGCACAATAAAAGCGGAAAAATTGCTTTTAATTGGTAATGCCCCATGTCATTCTGTCAATATTTTGTCTTTGAGAAAAATAAATTATTTTAATAAAACACTTTATATGAAGTGTCCTCTCCTTTTATAAGAAATGTCCTCTTTTTCTATATGGGAGATATGGTAAACCTATAATGAAGACGGCACTCCAACCGCTGAGTCAATTCCACCCAACGAATCCCTGCAGAGTATTGAAAGGACACAAATCCCTTGCCTGTGGACTTGGTAATCAGAAACTGATAGGCTTCTTATCTGAACTGGAAAAGGAGTAGGAGAATATTTGGGTCAGTAATCGATTGAAAAATGTAGTACAGATGTCAATAACGCTTTATCTGAAGGACAATTATTAATGAACACTGTATTACTTTTTGTAAACTTATTAATTAATAAATAGTTGATCAAAGAAATTTAATGACGCAATACCCTAAAGCTTTCAATGAAAATAATAAAAATCGTTTAGTTAAGACACCATGTCCCCACGTTGCTGTATTATTTTGCTGTTTAAAATGCTTTCTTTTTTGAAAAGCTAAAACTTCATTTCCTCGGAAACGGCTTCAAAGTTTTAATTTAATTTTTTGTACATATATATTGCCGGGTACGTATGAGTCATTTTTAAGTACGTATGAGTCATTTTAAAGTACGTATGAGTCATTTTTGGTATATCCTTTTGATTTTTTTTATGATTTTCACAAATATAATTATTTTGAAATATCTCTCACATCGCTAATATTTACAATATCAGGTAGACATCACATTATCTTATCACTCACATCAGGTAGGAATCACATTATTGCATTTTTGATACGAAATTCTTTAAATAAGTTTTAAAGAATTTTCTGAAAAAAGTTCGATTTTCAGAATTACTAAAATGATATTTTCTCAAAAACCGCTAAAAATTATTCATCAAAATTTTTTATAAAGAGCCAGATTGTTATGTTCTATTCTATTATTACATTCATATTTCAGTTATATCATTAGGAAACGAAAATTCGAGAAAATACGAAAAAACGTCTTTTAGGCACCACTAGATGGCAGGTGACAAGACTGATACGTTAGCCAAAGCAAAATACATTAGAAAACCAACTAGTACGAGAATATATGTGCCATTCTGCGCCACAGCTTCGTGTTCTATTAAGTTTTTTGGTTCCCTCTCTTCTTTTCGTTGCTCCCTATTTCTCCTCCATTTTTGTAACTTTTAGAACACGTATTACGTCATGTAACTATAAATGTAAACTAATGAATAAACATTCTAGTATGATATTTTATTGCCCGTTTTATTTTGAAAGCAGCCTTAAAACTAACGTTGTGTGATAAATGCGACTTTAGATAAGGAAATGTTGCGAGCCCTCTACCCAAAGACGTGAGGGAGAAGATTTATGTGCAGGCGAAGCAGACGGAGAGGGCTCCGCGAAAGTGTTTTAGTTCCTAAGGATCCCCATTAACGCCAGCGTTCCGGGTGGGCGGGGGGGGAAGCCTTCGCCCCCACCCTCGCCCTTTCTCACGGAGGAGTCGCCATTCAATTTAAAGTATGTTAATGAACACGTTTGAATATTAAATTGGGGGGTAGGTGTATTCATTGTTGCCGATTCTTAGATGAGTCATATGTCATGATTCTCTCGCTCAATTAAAATAAATTTAATGAACACATGTGAATATTATATTGGTAGGAAGGTGTATTCATTGTTGCCAGTTGTTAGATGCGTCATGTGACATGAATCTCTAGCTTAATTAAAATAAATTTAATGATCACGTGTGAATATTACATTGGTGAGTAGGTGTATTCATTGTTGCCAATTGTTAGATGCGTCATATAACATGATTCTCTCGCTCAATTAAAAGGACTTTAATTACATAAAATAATATTGAGGTGTGTAATTGTAAAAGGAGCGTTCGAAAGATTCGTAGAAAAGAAATTACCCTGATTCTTGGGTGAAATTAATGAAGAAAACAGATGCAGTTTTTTCGAAAACAATTTCGGAAGAAAATTGGTTTAAAAGTCACTTATGGGCGCGAAATGGTAACCAGCTGCCTCGTTACATCTTCGTTACCTGTCTTTGCAACTGCGCAGGGCATCTCCTAGAGTTGCCAACCGTCCTCCAGTTAGGAGGACAGTCCTCCATTCACGTAAATTGCCCTCTCCTCCTCCTTTGTTTTTTTAATGTCTTCCTTTTTGTAAATGTTTAAATTTGTTGTGGTTTTTTTCACGTGGCTAACATCACATCACATGAATAATTATATGAGTCGTCATTGCAAACAATATTGTTTATTATAATAGCAGATTTCGATGGCTTAGCCATCATTATCAGTTTTCTGGTGTATGGAAGCAACAAAATGATTACGGAGGTACGCAAACGACAAGGTAGTCGATTTGTGGCTTCCATACAACATAAAACATGATGGCTAAGCCATCGAAAGCTGCTATTGTAATAAACTATATTGTTGGCTATGACGACTCATATTATTATTTCATTGTAAATGCCAATGATAACTCACCACAACACCATTATTACATCACATGACTAACATCTGCTACGTTGTGTCAGTTACTGTTTAATTTAGAATAGAAAACATGAATATCCTTTTTCTGAACGATGACACACGCATGCATGATAGTGTCTCTGTCTAGCGTCTAAAATAGAAAAAGGGACGCTCAGATCTTCATCTTTATCATCTTGTGTTCTTTTCACTTGAATCGCAAACGGAGAGAAGAAAGAAAGAGAGCTGAGGTTGGTCTAAATTAAATATTTATAAAAAGAAATGTGTTGGTGCATTTTTTTGGTTGCCGAGCGTCAACCTATTTACAAGAATATTGAAGGCAACCTTAGTGTTGCCTCGTGTACGTCTGTTTTAATTTAAACTTGAGTAATTGTCTGTAATAGCTTGCCATACTCTTAAGTACTTTAATAGTATGCGTGTTTTATGTGTACTTCTCATTTAATCTGTGAAATCACTGAAATTTCATTTTTATTCCAAACGATAACCGGCGGGAAACGGATATTAATGTACGCCAAATACGACCAAAGACTTCGGTCACCTTTGACGTGACTAGCTCTCGTCGAAGCGAACTGAAACTTCGTCTGCCCTTTCACTCCTCCGCTGCTGTTGTTACCATGGTAACGTTATTTTGCCACTGTATTGCAGTGTTTTTGCAAGTGCAGAGCGAAACGTTTTCACACGTTTTCACTTTTAGTCTTGGTTGATTGGTCAGAGTGTTTGGTTGGATGAAGTGTGTGTCGGAATGTTCGAATTAAAATTAAACTTTTTGATGGCTATTTCCATTACTATTTTCTCTTCTAATGTACCTAACCTGGACCATATGGCACGGCATACACTAGTAAGAGTGAAGATATATGCTACTTAGAACAAAATATTCTGACATTACATTCTTAAATATTGGTCTAAAATTTCATTCAATTCACTTGTTATAACTACATTCTAAATCAGAAAACATTCTAATTCATCGAAGAGAACGACGGTAACATTTTCCTCGAGAAATGTCTTTGCAATTTGCCTACAAACAATTATGGCACATTTGCGTTATAATTCCGTACCTCCAGTATGCATAATATCTACGGACGTTTGTTTGAGCCCTCATTTTGCTAGATGCAAGAGGAGTGGAGTTTGGTTATTATGACGAGAGGACTATGGCTTGATTTCTGGCGGAACGCGATGGAAGGTCGTTCCGGTACATCGGAAATCATTATTAAATTACATTATAAATATATAAAAAATTGTATTAAATTAATAATTAATTTGGAGCGCGCTCCGGTACCTGTAATATAAAAATCACACACTGATTATATCCCATCTGTAGCTCGCTTTTAGGCGCAAAATAATTTCAATTACACGCAAGGGAACATTTCTGGAATTCAGATTTTGCTGCTGCTATCCTTTATACAGAATTGAACTAATGTGAATAAGCGAATGATGGCAGGTAACCGGGGGCTCAAGGAAACATGCGCGTGTATCTCCAGACGCGCAGCATCCACAGCATTGGCTTTCCCATCTTGAGCACCTTGAACATCTTGAGCCCCGATCCGGCTACGAGATCGGCGGGCGACGACACGACGAAGGCGGAGGGGAAGCAAAGCAAATCCCACGCGCGTGGCAACTCCGCAGTAATTCCCTGCAACACCGCCCCGCTCCCCCCCTCCCCCTCGCGCCCTGCCCCAGGGCGTGGGCGCGCGCGCTAAGCGAGGAGGGGGGGGCGACACCTTGCGCCTCAAATTGCTTTCCTATTGGATTTCCGCCTCTAGACGCTATCGCCAGCGTTTACTGCGGCGGAAAATAGCGTTCCTCCTTCCTGCCCCCTCCCCACCTCCCGTCCGCCCTCCGCTCCCCGAGGGGGCGTTTTATTTTATTCTTTGCGTTGGCGCGGTGGGGGTGATTTACACCAGAGCGCTGTGTGGGTGTGGCCGTTGCGGGCCCACACGCGGCCCAACGCCGCACCCACGAGCCGGAAAGCCCGCGCTCGCGCGCGCGGTGAAGTGCGAACGAACCGCGAGTGAGTGGAAAGAAATGTCGAAGTGGCAGGAGGATTCTCGTCAACGAGAGTAGTACGCGGTCATGCTTCAGATCCACGGCGCTTTATATGGATTCGCCTTGGTGAAAGATGGACTGGTTACTTCTTTTTCCTTTGCGAGGGTTGGGAGTCAATGATCCGTTCCGAGATTCAGAACTGTTCTGACCATCCCATTCTAGGGCTATCCACACACCGGGAGCGGTGGCTTAGTGCATCAACTAATGTCACGGCTGCGCGTCTGACCGAAGGTGCTAAGGATTCAACTGCCGAACTGTGGTAGTATTTCCGACACTCGTAGCGTGTCAGCTAGGTCGAATTCTGTCGCTGTCTGGACGTACGTACGCCTTCCTTCGGAGGGGAAGTAAAGCCGGCTGTCCCGTGTTAGTAGACACTGCATGTAAAAGTTACTCAAGCCTAAATGACGCCTCGGAGCTAAATTCAAATCGCCTTTTGCATCGCCCAAGAAATACTTCCGCCTCCGCTAGTTGGTGAAAGGAGCGTAGCGAAATTCGCATGGTCAGACGGAAGAGCAGACCTCACGGCATGAGTCTCGCCACGTAAAATAAGGCAAAATTAAATTCAATTCGATTCCATATTTCTCGTAATGTGGAGTAGTACGCGGTCATGCTTCACATCCACTGTGCTTTATATGGACTCTCCTCGGTGAAAGATTGGCTGGTTTAAATCACTTTTTCTTCTTCTTCTTCTTCTTCTTCTTCCTTCTCTGTAAAAGTTGAGAGTCAATGACCCGTTCCTAGACACCGAACTGAGCTGACCACCTCAAACTAGGTCTCTCCATATCTCTGTAGCCCCTAGGTCTGTACAAGAGCGCTAACGTTGGTAGCCTGTTCGGCTCCATCCTGTTCACACGTTGGAACCATTTCTGTTGACGTTCTCTAGTGTCATGAAAATTAGCGGAAGCCCCTGATATTATTTTATCATTGTTCTTAGTGCCTCGATTCACTTCACTCGTGAAGCATCATTAATTGATTCATGATTTTCTTGTATGCGATTTTTTAAAATTTAATATTATCTTCTTAAAGACAGTCTTATCAATGCTCGTACACTTTTTACTTTAAACTCTACAATGATTGTAAGGATTATGTGGAAGTGTATGACTTCAATGATTTTTCTCTCAGTTCTTCCTATTCCGCTTTCCAAGAAAAGAAACACATGGTATTTACTGTATTAATTTGATTATTCCTAATAGACAATATTCTTGACATTCTTTCATTCTACCAGTTCTATTTTTATTATTCTAGTATTTTTATTTACTGTCCTCTCGTTGTCAGAACTATGTCATGTTATCAGAATGTATAAAAATCTATGTATGTATGTATGCACGCATGCACGCACTTGTGTACTTGGCACGACAGCTCGTGAACGTGCTCAGGCCTACCGGTGACGTCCCTGCCTCGCGGCCATGGGTTAAGGGGGTACGTGTGGTTAGCACGTAGACATCCCCACGCCGTATTCCGGTCTTCTCAGCCTGAGAAGTGAATTTTCTCATCATCACACAGCAACATACACTGGGACATTGCAAGGAAAAACGCACACCATATTCTTGCCTTGACCGGGAATCGAATCCTGGGTCGCGTAGTGGAAAACGAGCAAGCTGAACAAGAGCCACGAGCCTATTTAAAATCTGCCATTGCTGAATTTTGTTTAACATTGCAACTGAACTTTTTCGTAATTCAAAAAAGGTTTTTAATATTTTACACGCCTACTTTTTTTGGTTGTATCGTGTTTACTGAAATAATGAGTTGTTTTCAACATTGTAAACAATGTAACAATGTAAACAATCTGTTCGGTTTTGTGAACTGTTTTACTAAACGCAAAAAAATACGTTTATTTTCAGAAAATCGATACGACTGGAAAAGGTAACAGGTTAAAAATTAATGTACTAAAACCAAAACAACGTGGTTTAAACAAACCAATTTCTTTAAAAAAGCTTACAAAGTATTTAATTCCCCAAATCATATTTTCTTTCTAAACAATTTTAATCGTCACAGTTCATTTTAAAGGCTTATTTTTATCCTTAACATCTTATTTAACAACAAAGCCGTATTTTAATCAACTGTTCGTTTTACTTTATCGCTCCCGCTTATGCAGTAGAGAGAAAGTTATGTAATACACCGCGAAAAAACGAGGAATTTTCGGGAGAAAAACTCTTAGTACCGGTCTCTAATAACGAAAAAGTTGGTAAATCGAGTTGAAAAATTAAAAAAAGTCCTCTAACACGTGGTGTAGCCATAATCCATGTTTTGGGACCTTGATACCGAAAAATCGAGGGACGTCTGTCTATCCTGTCTGTGAACAAACGCCAGCGGCTAAACCGTTCAGCCAATTCTCTCCAAAATTGATATTCTTCAATCGACCTGACTAATGTTACAGCCCCTTGAATTTGGAACCGATATTTTTATTTGTGGTGGTACTTTACATGAAACTATTGGGACATTTTCTTAATTATTAAAAAAAAAGATTTCTCGAAAATTGCAAATTCAGTTTTTTCGGCATCTTCCTACAACTAAAATATTAAAAATAAATATTTGTACCTTAAAAGATCTGTGTGCAGGGCGCGCGAGGGGCGTGTGAAGGGCGTGTGAAGGGCGTGTGAGGGGCGTGTGAGTGGCATGCGAGTTGTGTGCACATAGTATGTTGTGTGAATTGTTTGCGAGTGACGTGCGAATGCTGTGAGAGTTTGTGTGTTACGCGAACTCCTCTTTTCAGTTGATAGTATTTTATGAGCATCTACAATTCCATGAAGGGACAGTTCAGCTCAAAGGATAAATTGAAAGGGGCTGTCGTCGCCATTGTGGATGATTTGTGCGCGAGTTCCAAATCTCACTCAGCATTATCGCTCGTTTTTATCATTATCTTTGTTTTGGAGTGAATATAAAAAACATAAAAATATAAAATAAAAAAAACCAAAACATTAGCTGTATATGGATAATGGTTAAATTCCCTTTTTTTATGCCAGCTGCCATTTTCTTCAACAATGCAGATATGCATGATTTCTCACGATAGGTCAACATTTACAATAATTGTAAGTTAACACTTAATTAATTACAACGCAGAGATTTCCCTCGTAATATTTCGTTCTGAAAAGTGAAACTGTACGAATTTGTACAGTTGTACACAATTAAACTTGAAACACTTAATACTTCTGTACGCCGGATAACTCTTAACCATGCGCCTAAAAGAACATATCTTTACTTTAAACAACTAACTTGCTCCTATCCCAGTCGGAACAGAACGATGTTTATGAGGTACGTACGTATGTTTCCACTACAACGGCGGCCTTCAAATTATCCTGCAACCGCAGCGCTCTCAGTGAGACTACTGTACTTCTATTCCATCGTCATTGCCAACGTTCGTGTATCCTTGTTTGCGAACCACGTCTTTTATTACACTCCAAATAGCATCGCCAGGCGCGGTGAGGCCTGCGATGTTTGGAGGCCATGGCAACGGGCGGGGGGGGGCCGAAGTCGTGTGATCGGCGTCTCACCCAGCGATTGGGGAGCAACTCACTGAGAACCGTGTGCGAGCACACGTGGCGGTGGGCGATGTGCTCCGCCTTGTTTGTGTGACTGTCTGCCACTGTGACTGGCTGTGAATTCCAGGAGCAGTCACGTGAGAATCATGTGCAGGGAGCTGTACTTCGTTTTTGACCGCGGCGCATGTAGATCGGCTGTTGACGGTGTCGTCCAATCGAGAGCTCAAACGTCATATTGGCGTCACCGTAGGCGTTCGAGCTCCCGATTGAATGACACCGAACAGTTGATTTACGCCATGCGACACGTTAAAAAAAGATGTATGTGATGGTTCACAGGACCACCAAAAAATTGGCCCAAGCAATGATTTGCTTGGATGTTAGTAATATTGGTTGTGATGGCGGTTTTCCACAACGCACAGCGAATTCCATCGAAATGCCTGACTTTGCCTTCTTGTTGTGGTGCCGATCGTGACCACAGCAGCCACCAAACGCTTTTATAACGCCACTGTCCTCGCTATTGTTTTCTTCCTCACACACACACTCTCTCACTCTTTCCTCTCTCCTTCTCTCTCGTTCTCTCCTCTCTCTCTCGTTCTCTCCTCTCTCGTTCTTTCCTCTCTCTCGTTCTCTCCCCTCTCTCCTCTCTCTCGTTCTCTCCCCTCTCTCCTCTCTCTCGTTCTCTCCTCTCTCTCCTTTCTCCTTCTTTCTCCTATCTCCCCTTCTCTCTCCTCTCCATCTTATCTCCCTTTCCATCTCTCTATCTCCATTTCTGTCTCCATCTCTCTCTCCATCTCTCTCTCCATCTCTATCTCCATCTCTATCTCTCAATCTTTCTGTCTCCATTTCTGTCTCTTCATCCCTATCTCTCTCTCTCTCTCTCTCTCTCTCTCTCTCTCTCTCTCTCTCTCTCTCTCTCTCTCTCTCTTTCTCCGAGAAGGAGATGATCCTTCCGCCTGTACGTCTGGCACTACCATAGAGAAAAGGAATCAGCTATATTCCTATTAACCTGCAACTCATCAATATCCAATGTGTGACAATGCAAAACATTACAATGCGTAAATATGTTAGACATTATCAGAAATATTAATAAATAAATAATGAGTCTGTTGTACAATACGAACATTCTGGTTATATGTAAAGGGGCTTTTCGCTTATCTGTATATGAACTTTATATGCTGGATAAGTCACGAAAATTTAGCACCTCGTGCAGTTTTTTGGGAGGGAGTGGAGCCAAAGGCTCTGGAATAACTAAAATCGTATGCAGGCTAGTAGAGCCCAGCGCAAATCAATGCCTCAGGGAATGCACTGCTGCGCATTGACACAATTCTGAGTTCAGCAAATAATGTCTAATCTCTTGGTGGTTTTCGTGATGCAGTTATATTTGTTGTTAAAAGGTAGTTCATGGAGTGTTTCAAGGGGCTGTATAGTGTCGCTGTATAAAATAAACTTTTCTGATTCGGCCATATCAGAGTAGAAGTGTGAGTGAAAAAAAAAATAAAAAATGTAAACTGCCGGCCTGGATGGATGTGATCGTTAAGGCAGTGTTGTGGTGGTCTGGGACCAAAGGTTTGCGGGTTCGAATCTCGCCTCGGGCATTCGTCCTTTCATTCCCTATCATCACAATTTAATGTCATCTTCATGGTTACCATACCGTTTCCTTCAATAGTGGTCGCTAATTATCTAGATGTTAATGCAACCTTAAATAATAATAATAATAATAATAATAATAATAATAATAATAATAATAATAATAATAATAAATTGTAAACGAAGTGCGACCATTTCTTCATTTACCAATCTTGCAGCAGGAATGTCGGTAAAAGCAATTTATGGGATCTTTTCAATGAAATCCATATGCGTTTTGGGGTTAGTATGATGCATTAATAACAGTAGGTTTATTGTTGGCCACGAATTTTGTTTCCTCTAGAAAAATCAAAATCTGTTTTGTCAAGTTCTCAGTATTCTGATTTAAACAATATCTATAATTCTGTAGAAGTAAAATAAGAATAGTTGTGTCTCTTCTTAAATGTGTTAAATGCTTTCATTTTAATTATTACAGATGTGCGTAACATTTGATTTGAAGGCTATACTGTTTAAGAATAATTTTGTGAAATTATTATTGAATTATATTATGGTATTTGAAAATTCGGGTACTCAGCACGGAATTGCTGCTTGCCCACAAAAATATGGCACGGCTCGCCACTGGAAACCGTAATGACTGTTTTTGCTCCTGCTACGATTTATCAGTTTCTTTACAATTAAAAAATGAGTAGGCCGTTGAAATAAAATATCAGTCTTGTCTTTTCTCCATTCTCTGAAATGCTTCTTAAAACTACTGACAATGACTACCAAAACACTTGTCACATGTGTGAAATTAATTACATTACTTCCACACACACAACATGAGCACATAAGAGATTGAAGGAATGTTACGTGAATAATTCTGAGAAAAGAGGTAGAAGATACAGAAGTGCCAATGTGATTGACTTACATCTGAATTTCTCAACGACTAGTTCCAACTTTTATATTACTTTAATTCATTCACGAATGCAATATTTAAGTGTATTAAAGACTTGTCTGTTATGCCTGCCAGTACACACCCGTTAACCCACATATTTCATACATATTATGCACCAGAATTTTTTCAGATATATTTAAAACAGCTAAGATTAAGCCGCTCTTCAGGTTGTCAATATGGATTTCGAAAATCAAAATCTAGCGAAACAGCCGTTTTCTTTTATTAACGATGTCGCTTCATCCATGGATCAAAACGAAGCATCTGTTGTAATATTTTTAGGTCTTTCAAAAGCTTTTGGCGTCATTTATCATAATATTTTACTTTCAAAATGACTTTCGTGTGGAATCCGTGGTATTTCTCTAGATTGGTTATGTTCCTTAAACAACGATCTCAGGGAGTATAAATACCTTAATGGAATAATGAATCATTGTGTAAAAACCCCTTCCCGATTCTTTGTTAATTGCACATTGAGTCCCACAGGGATCAATTTTAACCCTATTCTCTTCCTACTATACGTGTGCCCTCGACGATTAGAAACGAAAGAAGAGTTCTCTTTGCGATATACGAATATTCTTTGCAATAAAGAAACCGTAAATACTACAATATATGATATTTCAAATTGGTTCCGAAATAACAAATTAATAGTAAATGAAAAGAAAACTGTTTCAATGCAATTTTTCATTTCAATAATTCTCCACTACGTTGCAAACGAAATGTGTGCTATAGATTGATGTTAAAGTAACAACATTTTTAGGTCTTTCAATTCCATCAAACGTTAAATGGAACGTGAAATTAAATGAATTGAACACAAAATTAAGTTAATTTTGTTATGTTTTCAGAATTCTTTCAAAGTCGGTCAGCCTTCATTCTGCTCGTCTATATTTTGCGAATGTTCATTCCCGCCTGGGATATGGGATGTTCTGGGAAAATACAACTTATAGCTTCTAAACATTTAGATTACAAAAAAGTATTGTACGAATAATAAGTAAATCCCACTCACATGATTCTTGCAAGTCGCTCTTTATTAATCTTGATATTTTACCATTACCTTGTCTCTTGATATACGTATCACTGGTTTTTGACAAAAATCATTCTCTTTAGAACGAGAATATCTTTACAGCAAACGGCGATGTATATAACACTCCACGTAGCAATCATATTCATCGGGTGAAACAGCACTACAGAAATTTCTCATACAATGTACATTATTATTTCTCATACAACACAATTACTATTAAATTAGAGACTATACGGAGGATACAAAATAAAGTAATATTCATTTTCAACAATGACATTTAATGTATTATTTACCATTGGGACTGTATAATTTTAAAGAACCTGTAACAAGTGTTATATTTCAGCTTCTGAGTCAGTGATCCCCATCTCGATTAGGTTTTCGACCAGTTTCCCTAATTCTTGAGAAAATGCTGAGATGGCCCCTTGTTTTTCTTATAGACGGAAATGCCACTTCAAATTAACTTAATCTCGTAGCACGACACACACCATTTTTATCTGTTTTTGACATAAATAAATAAGTAAATAACTACATAATATGCTGTTTGATCAAATTTCTAAGGAAGATAAAATATTTTTATCTCTCACAATCGTAAACGTCATTTATTATATTTACGTCCTGCTGGAAATCACACGTCACCAGAGACATCTTTCGGGGCTGCAAGTTCAAGGTCACGCATATGACTTGCTACGGCAATGCTCGCGCAGCATGGTTTCAATGAGTTTCCGTGGTGACCGCTAGATGGCATCAGTTGTAAGTCCATGCGCCTTCCCAGAGAAGCACGTATGTAATAATCGATGTTGCGTCGCTTTTATTTTGGATGATTATTTAGATAACATATTTTTTATTCATAATATTAGTTCCTCTTATTGGTTGCCTCTTCATTGTGTCGGATTATTCTCGATATATTACGAAGCACGAGTAATAGCAGTATACTATTCCTTTTTTGCGGCCAAATGCAAAATGCGCTGAAAGACGCCGCACCAAAAGCAGTAGCAAAGAAACTACAAAAGAGTTTCGAAAAATGAACATCTTACGGGGATCATGGAATCACTCCGTAGAGAAGTAGGAAGAGTTGTGTCAGAAACAGAAGAGAGACACTCAAGTTACTGTCGATCGACAGGTTGTTGCTAATTCCAGAGGGCCATTTGCTGGTACCTTGGTGATCAATCATCGAGAACGCCTTATTAGTAGAACCGGTACACCAGCACATATTTTCTCGCATTCTTTGTACCGGCTAGGAAAAACTTTAATACGTGAACATGCAAAAGTGTTTCCAACTAGCAATTACTTGTGCCCTGGGATTCCAAGTCAGGTCCGTAGAGCTAACACACAAGTCACTTTACCCCTACTTCACCAGACTTAAACCAAACTTTCCCTTACCGACGCTTAAAAAAGTTAAACATTGGCATTTGCAATTTTAAGAAATTCAGAGAATTCATTTTCAAATTCAGAATTTCAAGGTATAGATTTTAAGAACTGATTTTCCCGAAAATGGGACCTACGCCCTTTTTAAGCTTTTTTTTCACTTTCAGAAGGGAAAAAATGAAGAAAAAAGTGAAACCAATTTTGCACATGAAGAAAAAATTATGTGAAAACAACTTGTTTTTAATAAATTGTACATGACTTTTGATGACCTAATTTAATAGGAAATATTTTATATAAGAAAAAGTTTGCTTCATCAATATTGTTAATTTGCAATGTTAATTTCTTGCTAATTTAATTTACACAACACCCGACGACACTGAACGATATAGGCGCTGACATTCCCGCTGACGGTCTTGCCGTCAAACAATTATTCAGTATCAAGGACCCTCAAAAAACGGATACGTATGGACGGATACGGATTCGATACAACACAACGTGGAGGAAATAATTTACTACTATGAACAACATTTCTTTACTAGAAACCGGCAATAAACGTTTTTCTGTCGAAATTGCCGACACACGATCACAATACTTGCTCTTCTTACGAAATAAGACGGGAAAGAAAAATAGATTAGAGATGGTGATTCTCTCAGTCCCGTATGACTGCGAGTACAGCACGTTAGTGTAGTTTTGCAACAAATTTTGTTCACACTCACACTAATTCATTAAAAACATATTCTACTGCCGACAGCTTCCATACCATAATTTGTGCATGCATGTCGGAGACACAAGCAACAGTGAAATGTGTGACACGAAGCTCTAGAGAGGGATGTGAAAATAAGGGACCGTCAAGAATCTTTGAAACACTGAAATCGGAGTTCAGCACACAGAGATCTGGTAATAAACAATTATAGAGAATTAACGAAGATGTTTGCAGAATCTAGAAAAAATTAAAACGAGTTCAAGATTCAAAAATAGTGAGCAACTAATTTTTGAGAATAAATCTAATAAGATAATCACTTAGTCTAAATCCGGAAGGAAGTTCGGAAATGATCACGCAGGCAGTAAATTTAGTTCAGTAAACACAGTATTCAACCTTAATACACACAAAACAAGTTTTTAACACTACGGAATTATGCCCTTTAATTTTCCTGCACATCATTAACCAAACACAAACTAGGCGATTAATATTTTTTCAAGTTCATACAAAATATAACGGTGTGAAATAATTTAGCGTTTAATTGTATCAATATGAAAATTCTTCATAAATAAACCGTTGCATTGATATTTTATAAAGGGGTAAAATTTTCATAAGGTGAAATCAAACGAATTTACGATTTAATATTTAATATAAGCACATGCATAGAACTAGTAATGACACATTAATATTATCATAAATATGAAATAGCAAAATTAATATATTGTTTCACACTCGTAAATTACCATTTAATAACTCGAATCTACTCCACAGATATTGGAACACATTTTGTTACTTGTTAAGTACCAAGTGTAGGCAAACCGATAGCATATTAAATATCTTCACATTAGCAAATATTGACGATTGCCATTCCACACCAAAATGGTTGTGTGCTTGCTTACTTTTCAAAGTATCCCGACCAATTACCAAATTTACATTCTCTTAAGGTGCTAAATCCACTTTATTAGATGCCATAAATTTCATTATGCTGTATTAATTTGTTATTTCAAATATTATGCAAATGTATTTTTTTAATGTCACATGTCGTTAGTATTTACATTCTGGTCATTTCTTATCAATATAGCATTTGTGAGAAGAATTGCTTCAAATAATTCTAATGAAGTTTCCCAGAAAATCAAAAGGTTTGAGTAAAAATGAGCTTCAAAATATATATTTTCAAAAAGGCTCAAACAACATCAAAAACGGCTTCAATTTTTTCAACAAAAATGTTCATATATAACCATGTTTTACACTCGAACAATATCCATGGTAATTTTGTAAATTTACCATTAGGGAGCGAAAAATTGACAAAATGTGCAAAAATGCCCTTTAGGAGGCAGTAGATGGCTCCTGAGAAGGAAGTGTGACAAGACCGAAATGATAGCCCAGATTAAGGAGATGAGGAAATTAACTAATACAAGAAAGTCTGTGCATTTGGAACATAACTAGTTGTTTATTTTACGAACTTCAAGTCTACGTGGCATTTCGAAACTAAGTACTCTTAGGCCACATCTCATGAAATGTTTATATCTTTAAGTGGTGTGACATTTCGTTTTATCTTGTATTGTGTTCACGAGTCACCACTTGGTAAGTTGTTATATATTTCATTGTAGTGTGGTGGTTCAATCCTTTCTTAGTTCTGTGTGAGGGTACGTTATTTAGCTAGTGGGTTTTCAACATGCTCCTTCTACAATAAAAAAAACTCAAAACGAAGAATTAATATCGGTTCACGGGATTGGTCAATGTGGTTAGAGAAACAATTAGTAACGCCAACATTTCGAAATATATAATTTCTTCCTCAGGGCTACAGTGTAAACAATGAACAGTGAATGAGGACAACATACATTTCAGTAAATTGAATTATGAACACAAATAAAACAAAAAAATTTTAAAATTTAAAATTATAAACTAGGATAAATAAAACACCAAAAATAAATAGCAAGCACACACCTTGCTAATAATCATAAAGATAGAGTCTCATTTCAAGCCACCACAACCAACTCCATATGGAATTGCTGGAGCACGTGGATCCATCGCTAGATAATTGTGAGTCGGCCCAGGACCCAAACGTAAATTAATGAGGTTATAGAATGGTCAAAACTCAAAACATTCTCCGTGAGGACTTGTTTAAGGGCCAGGCTGAGGGGGAAAATGTCAAATCACTGATCACAAGCGTTCAGAACACGTCTTATATGATCGTCAAATACAACAATTTTTGAGAAGAAATGTTTAGAGTAAATGTAGTCTTTGTGGCGCAAGAAATGACGTCAATATATTAACATCAATGTGAGAATTTGAAGTAGAAACATCAGTGTGAATGAAACACATTCCATTAAACACACTAATTTTATATGGATTGTATATTCTTTACGGGCAACTGTAATTGAACATTTGAAGGGAAATAATTAGAACTACTCATAAAGATTGGCATTAAAGTAAATCACGTCAGAGGAAAGGAGTGGAACATTCTGCAAATAACTATTATTAACTTGGAACCTATTAATTAACTCCCAGTAGCCTCAAGAATGTGTCATGGGCGGCATACCAGCTTCCCATGGTGTGATTCCGTGTTTGATTTCCGGTCGTCGCAAAAGTAGAGTTGTATCTTTCCCTTAAAATCGTTCCAGTGTCTGTAGCTACATGTCGAAGAAAATCTCAGGCAGCCAGATCTTGCTAGTTACGGTGAAGGGAATATATCATGTTTACCAAAAGTCGCTCTTAATTCCAAGCAAGGAAATTTAACTAGGCCCAGGCATGAGGGACACTTTTAGCTGTTCAGCAAAGACGGGCTATCGACCCAGAATGCCAAAGACAATACATTTAATTACCATTTACAAACACAGAAATCTTCTAAGTTTACTTCGACCTCAATCTCTAATTGAAAGCTTTAAAAACGTCTACTCCCATAACGTGGGTCGTGTCTTACTGTAACTACTGTAATAGTCATATTCCCAGACACTTTTTAAACTTGACTGACGACTGACACGTGCCTCCTACCAATCTTCTCTTCACCAAAAGAATATATTTACGTTAAATTTGCTACACTGTGGTGCCCCTTCTTTTTTGTATGTTTCAAGATAAAGTGACTGGTTAGCCCTTGCCTACTACAAACTTGTCCTTTACTCTCGCCGCATTTAGGTCCACAAACACGACTCTAATTTTCCATACCGAGCACTTCATTCACCGTTTTTACTTCCATTTTCACTTCTCTATTCCCTTCTATCGCTTCCAACGCTGTACCCGTTTTATTTTCTCCACAAACTTATTGGATGTGCTCTGTTGGACCACAAAAGAAACATTTCACGTTTCTAAACCCACACCTGTCTCGTGAGCGCGATAATACACATAACTTGCACAAACTTAGGGGGCTCAGTGAATCTATTGATATCTGTAGTGCCTCAGTGAGGGCTGTTCTAAGTTCAAGTTCCGACTCTATTTCCGACACTACTTATTAGCTACGTCTAATTCAGGTGCTGTCTGGAGGAGAATTCTAGAGACTGGCAGCTCCGACCGCTAGAGCTCATTCAGGCTGGTGTGGTGCCTCGCAGGTGGGTGGTACGTGGGTGAGAGAAATCCCTCAAACCGACGAGTAGGCCGCCATCTATTGATTATAGACTACCACCATCTCTCACGATAAAATCATGCAATATACCTACGGAACTAATGACCGTAGCCGTTGGCATGCCTGGAAACATCAGTCAATGAATCAGTTCACAGAAATTGCATGAATTCGACTTGGAATTGCTCAAATACGACTTGGGGACTTCTGCGCTATGTTCTTGGAATTCGCATAAACTGCAGCTCTTCCGCCGACTCCAGAATGTTAAGCCTCATTACAGGTAAATTCCGCTATCTTCTGTACCTGCGCCAACGAGAAATCATCGAGCTGTAGCGCCTACATTCTGACTTTATGTTTCGCGGTGTGCCGGACTACCATTTCCCTAATTAGTGGTTCCGCGAAAGATCACTCACAAAACTAACTCACTGCTGCTATATGGGGCTTCTTCTCGACGTGCCCTGCCAACTTTTCCATAAATTCTGAAAATTCCCCTTCCTCCACTGTTTTCAACGGAATAAGTTTCCGCAGTAGCTCATATAATTCACATCCATGAATACTTATTCGGAAGCTCGTTTGAACTCATATTCTGTGACTTCGCGATTAAAACTAGTGGTACTAATATAGCACGTCTTTCAGAAGTTCGAGAAAAATACTCAAATTTTTGAAAACTTGTACATGACCTTATTTAAAAATCTATTTTTAAAGAACAGATTTCATTTGAAAAAAAAACTATCTTTAATAATACTTTTTTTTGGTGAAGGAAGTCTTCCAAACAAATTTTGAACTTTAGCAATTTTCGGAAAATCAGGTTTTTAACGAACATGAGACCTGTCCCATTGCCTTAAACGTTTTTCACACCATCCAACACAAAATTTAATCAAAAACGATGTTAAATTCTTTTAAAAATGTCCCAGGGGCTTCGGGTAAAGTACACCCAAACTTAAAATATTGGTTTCAAATTCAAGGGGCCCCGACATCAACCAGATCGATTGAAGGATATCAATTTAGGAGAAAATAGGCTGAACGGTTTAGCTTATAGCGTTGTTCATAGGCAGACGGACAAACGGACAGACGGACAGACGAACTGACGGACTGACGGAAGAACGGATGGACTGACGGACGGACGGATGGACAGACATACTTTTGCCGTTATTCGATTTTCCGTAACAAAGACACACAAAACAGCGATTCTGGCTATACCGCGTGTTAGAGTTTTTTCCCCTAAATTTAGCAACGGTTTTTAGCCACTATTTCGTTACCAGGGTGCTGCAATCAGAGTTTTTCTCTTATTGCAACCTTTTCTCTTATTACTCTGTCAAAAATTCGCCGTTTTTCACCCATCACTAAATAACTTTCACTCTACTTTGTAGCGAGAAAGTAACAAATATTATTTTAATCTTCCATAATATCAGCTCCATACTTCTTTTTCCGAGTCGAACTTTGGAAAACCAGGTGCAGTACGTGGGGAAAGCGCGAGAGTAGCAACATTTGAAAAACTAGACTTTTTGGTCCCGAGTTATAGAAAACTTAATTGCAATGGTAAAGAAACTGCAGATTTGACAAAATAGTAACTCGCCTTTACCTCTACAGACAAAAGAAGAGTTCAATAAAGTTTATTGAAGTGTTTTTGAAGCTGCTGCTATTCTTGCGTAAATTGGTATATAACTTTATGGGACGGAAGTAATTTGTGGTTGAGGCAGGTTTTGTGGCTATACAGATTCCGATGTAGACAGGTTTTACTGTACAACAATTCACCATTTTATTATATACAAGTAATACAATTTGAAATCAGTGTCAAACAGTGTGATAAACAAGCAAATTTTATGGCTATAGATTTCCCCAAACAACACTATTTACCAAAAGACTCTTTACCGCAGAGTTGCAAATAGAAGAAAGTATTTGTCCACACTCAAACTGTCACAGCACTTACTTCTGAGGTAGCTCGGTACACATCTAGAAAGTTGAGTGACCTTTTTGTGACACTTTTTTCAGTTTTCCTCTCTCCAGTAACCGTGGATAGGCGGAAATTTATTGATTTTTCAGAAATACGAAGACAACTGCAACTGTTTTGGCTTCTGCAGAAAGGGTTGGGTCTATCTTAAATATAAGAAACTAAAAATAACTTATATACTATTCTATAGTTAACTTCAAAGCCTCTATGAGCTTATTTTAGGTAGACATAGTTCATTAAACTTTCTTTAAACTTTTTTGTAATTTCATGTTATTCTTCATTCTCTTATTTTTTCCATTTTTCTCATTTTATTCATTCTTAAACTATATTTACAAGCACATCGGAACACACTGCACGGTTTAAAATATTTACAGAACTTTATTTGCCACGGCGCCGACTTTGCTCAAGCGTCCGTGGCGCCGCGACGTCTTCGATTCCAGGAGGCCCTGCCTCCCCTCCTCCCGTTGGGTAGAGCGTACACAGCTTCGAGCTCCGGCGGCGAGTCTCTGCCGTGACGTCCTTTTCCCCGCCAGACTCGTCCTGGCGGGCCACTTCGCCCTCCATCGGCGCGCTCTGCGTCTGATCTGCGCCCTGCGGTGCTTTCCGGAACTAACCGTTCCGGGCCTCTCCGCTTGCCCCAACGATCGCTCTCTCCGGGTGCACAGTGGGCTGCAATGCTCGATCTGCGCGGCCTCCGGTCCTCTATGGAGGACTCGAATCTTATCCTAATAAAAGTGAATGCAACGACAACCGACATTAGTACCACAAAAAGGAGAGCATGACTGGATTCGAAAATTTTACAGGTTTTACTTCAGGATTGTCGCAGTGCGCTTCCAAAGTGTGTAAAGATTAATACAACACAAATGCGGAAAATAAAAAATGTAAATAATATGTTGGTAGATGCACGACGATTACTATTATTCGCCTCTCGCTAAAAAGATTGGTGGAAACAAAGGGACACTGGCACTCACAGACTGACGAACCACATCTGAGAAATGATCCAGATGGGTGCACACGGAAAAGGAATTAATCAAAAATAAAATATCAAATATTCTATATTTTTAAGTTTAACACCTTGCATTTCCGGGCAGTAGAGCGATGAACGTTTGATAAAATTGCAGGTAATGCAAATACGCTCACCTTCACAGTTATGTCGCACCTGCATCAAGATAAAAATACAATTTCATGGAATAAACACATAAAATAATCTGTCCAAACTTGTGAAAACGCCGATCCGTCTGAAGGATTGCGTGTTCGTGTCCCGCCTGGGGCATGGTTGTATTCTGTTCGTCCTTTCACCCCCTATCATCATCATATCGTGTCATCCTCGCAGTTACCATACCGTTACAAGCAGTAATGGTCGCTAATGACCTAGCAGTTGATGGGATCTTAAATAACAAAAAAAAGAACACTTGTAAAATCATTTGGACAATGTCTCCAACTACAAGAATAACAGGACTCTAATCATCGCTCCGACTCCCTCCTGTTAGTGCTAAAAATCTCGTATTTCCCTACAACAGCATTCTGGATAAGATGTAAGAATCGTGTGTCCAATGATACATATGATACAACTACGAACACATCAACCAGAATCAGAATGAAATAATGAGTTGTTAATACAAAATTCAGTTTTAAAGCGACGCGCAGCCGTCAGGTGTTCAAAGTTTAATGATTCGTTGGGCTCTATTTCAAACCTCTTGCAATTATAATTAATCCGTGATCAAAATTAAATAAATTATCCTTTTGGGCTGCATTTGCCAGTGATCCCATTCTTGTGTCCCCAATCAGAGAACAGCAGTGCAATGCTAGCCGCGGGGGACAGGCACATGTGTACGGCGGAGGTCTGCAATAAGCATCTTTAATCTCTGTGCAAAGTGCCTTATATTTCGGGAGAGCATCATTCCTGAGCACAGTGCCTAGAGAGGTGGTTCAAGGCATCAACTGATGTCTCTAACTGGGAGGTCCTATGTTCTAGTACCGACGTTGGCAGCATTTTCGGCACTAGCTACATGGCTAGTTCAAGTTCTGCGACTGTTTGGAGAATTATGGCTGCCGGCTGCTCTGATCGGTAGTGTTCTGTGGTTTCTCCAATCAATGCCAGGCGAATGCCGGAGCAGTACCTAACAAACGGGCCTCGAACCACGCGTGACCTTTTTTTTCCCATTCCTTGTCTTGTCCTACCCCTTACGTACTCACACTTATACTTACACATACTTACCACACATGCCGGGAGACAGATATTATTTCTAACTGCTCCGCTATATTATACTACTACATAAACTTGCAAAAGTGTTTTCAACCAGCAAATATATTTTTAAGTTTTAAAACCCGAACTTAGACCTTCAGAGTTAACTCTTCGTCACTCTTACCACTACGCTAGAGAAGCGCCGTGTGGTCCAACACGCGCTTCATGTAAAGTACTCAAAAATCAAAATATCCGTTTGAAACTACCAAACCCTTGAGTTGTTTCAAATCGATCGGGTAATATCAATTATGGAGAAAATCGGCCGAACGCAGTAGGCGCTAGAGTTGCTCACAGGCAGACTGACAAACAGATGTTTTGCCATCAATTCATCTTCTGGCCCAAAAAACATGAATTCTGGTTACACCGCGTGTTAGAGGTTTTTTTCTGAATTCATCAACTTAATTGATCCTCTTTTTCGTAACTAGGGCTCAGCAAAGAGAGTTTTTCTGCCGAAAAAATGCCGTTTTTCATCGTACGATTTCACAACGTTCTTCTTAAGGGTGAGAAAGTAATAAATTGGCCATCCAGTAGTGTTACAACCAGCTAAACCTTAATAGTCTAGAGGCAGTCTGATTTTTTTAGAAATTTCATATTTTTTATTTCACTGGTGTGCATTGTTAAAAACAACTTCAGTTTCCATAACGTCCCTTATAATTTTTTTAATTTTATTTTTCCAGCTATTCCACTCTCCAGACATAAGATACATAACATTCATTTTAGTATTACGTACTGGTCTTTCAGTAGTGTTAAAACCAGCTGAACCACGGCAGTGTAGAGACTAACTGATTTTTTGGTCACATATTTATTTACTTCAAATGTGTACATTGATAAAATCAACTTCATTTTCCGAAACTCTCCTTATATATTTTTTAATTGTATATTTCCAGCTTTCCCGCTCTTCACACGTAAGAAGATTACGTAACATTCATTTTATTGCGGGAAAAGAGGTTGGGCCGCCGCCTGCCTCTGTGTGTATGTGGGCGAATGGGAGGCAGGAGGGGGGTTTGAATCGTTGGCCAATGTAATGCGCTTACTTGGCGAACAAGCCAAGGCTCCTCGATATAACAAACAGCCCTCCAAGTAAGCGGCTTACTTGGGCGCGACAAGGGCCTGCTCACCTAAGGGCTTGTTGGAAAGGCTCGTCACTTCGAAATATACTTTTGCAATACACTCGTGCCTAATCATTGCTCAGAAGAGATTACCATGCATCATTTTTTCAGTTCCTTCTTGACGTGCTCGTAGCTGGTTGCACAAACGTTTAGATTTGAGATATTTGGCGAAATACGTAAAAATATGAAAAATAAGTAGGTAAATACTGATAACGAGGTCTTTGAAAGCTCTAATATGAGGCCAAAACCATACTGAAAGCCTTCTGTCTCAAGCGTGTGAAATTTAAAGAAAATTATTTTCTTAAATTTAATTCCAGTTAATCAAGAATCAACTTTGTACACATTATAAACTCATAGGTAGCTAGCTAGCATTCCATGCTACATACCCCGGCTCGATTCCCGAAAACCTTGGGGTTGAACGCTTCTCGCAGAGTGAGTGTGCTAAATAGATGGAATAATGGCAGCCCCACACTTCCGTTATTCGGCGAGTAGCAAGAAACTGCTCGCCAAATCCCGAGTAGTGTGAGTGAGGTGACTTGCGAGTGTGGAACATTTGGTTCTCGACCTACCCACCGCGTGTCCGTCTTTTGGACGTATCCAAGAAAACGATCTTTCGCTGCACACATCAGCTGTTCGGGATTGGGCGACCATTGGATATCGACTGTATGGAGCCACCTTAAGGCTAAATGTCCCGACACTAGTACAATTTGTAGCAAACACGTGGCAGCACCAAAATAAGTAAAATTTACGTTACCGATAACGTCTGAACCAATGGTCCGATTTTCGATCTGTAAACGGCATTTGACGACTTTTTTAAAATAGAATTTACGCTACGAGGATCTTTTTCCAAAAATCTAACAAAAACGCGAATTTGAAATTAACTCTGAAACTTCCGAGAAGAAATTTAAAAATGTGGTCTTATAGCGCGATGGCGACATGCTTCCTGAATACAACGCCGTGACCGAATCATGAAAATCGGACGAATAGAAGCGTCGTAAAGTGAAATTTACGAAAACAACTTGCTCCCCCACTTCCTCTTCTGCGCCGTTGCGTCACCCACCCGCCCATTGTGGACCCTCAGCGCAGTGGCACGGCCAGGCCAAGCGGTTAAAGCGGTGCTACGTCTAAGATTAATTTTTAGCTCTGCAAATAATTCAGCAATTAAAAAATAACAGTATCCTTTTTCAGCTTTATGGGCACTGGCCTGCGATGACGCAGTTATGCTCGTATTAACAAATAACAGAGTTGAAAACCTTATGATGATCTTCTTATCCTCTACTCCAAGGATGAGTTCATGACCTGTTCTGGCTTCTACCAATTTCATTTCTATAACGATTTGCCTCTGTGTCTTCTACCTCGCGTTCTACACTTAAACGCTTGCTTTAGAATGCGTGTCTGTCTCATGTATCGAAGTCATTCCTCAATTCACTCCCTGAAGTCAGAAAGATACTATTTTGCCATTGATTGTTTGGACATTTAATTTTCATCTTATTTCGCGTCGCGCTTCTGGCCTGTTGTCCTATGGCGAGAGAGACAACTCGCATAGTCGAGGCTTGCGAGCACAGCCGCATGGGTGGACAAATGAGCATCAACAGGAAGATTTCATTCGTTATCGAATCCCGCCAAGCGATTTTCGCCGCTAACTTATATACCGCTAGTTCACGTGACTGTGCCTCCCGCGCTGGAGAATGGCCGGTCGGCAAACACATTCGTTAATTTGTTTTGGCCGTGTACAACAAATTCCGCTGGCTAGGTGCATTCCGAGAGCTACACCCATAATATCGTAGCACTCGGGCACTTGAACCGCAACACCTGCACTAGGCCCGAGCTTCCTAACCGTTTGTTCTGTGTGCAGACCGTGTCATTATATAACTATTCAATTATAATTTAACTAAAAATATAGGAATATTTTGCTGCTCTACGAAAATCTCAATGTGTGTTTGTGTGTGAGAGAGAGTGTGTGTGTATTATTTGCCTGTAATACGTCGAAAATGAAAAGTGTAATTATTATTTACGAAATATGTAAGATCAAATTATACAAAGAGAAATATCAAGATTGTAGAAAGATAAACCATGGAAATGTACAATATACTGATGACGCAGCAATCTTGGTGCCAGCATGATTATCCCTTCTCCCTTGCGCACGAGCAAGCAGTATATTTTCTGGAACTTTTGGATTTTTTCCATCTAGATATACCTCTGTTAAACAGGTTATATTATTTTTAAAATATTTAAAATATCATACTTTTCATGAAGTGCGTATAATTGTTTTTCCGTAAATGCCATCACTTTGGTCTTTGTATTTGAAATATTTAAATAATTATAGTTACATTTCTCAGGATAGTCAGATCGACTTGTTGGACGGATCCGTCAGTTGATCGACTTGCTGGGACGATCCCCTGCTTGATTTACTTGAGGGTCTATCCCCCACTTGATCGATTTTCAAGGACGATCCCCTACTTGAACGACTTGCTGGGTCGATCCCACTCTTGATCGACTTGCTGGGTCGATCCCTAACTTGACCTACATGCTGGGTCGATCCCCCACTTGATCGACGTGCTGGGTCGATCCCTCACTTGATCGACTTGCTGGGTCGATCCCTCACTTTATCGACTTGCTGGGACAATCCCTTACATGATAGTCTTACTGGGTCGATCCCTCACTTGATCGACTTGCTGGGACGATCCCTTACATGATCGTCTTGCTGGGTCGATCCCTCACTTGATCGAATGCTGGGTCGATCCCCCACTTGATCAACTTGCTGGGTCGATCCCTCATTTAATCTGCTTGCTGAGTCGATCCCCCACTCGATCGACATCCTGGGTCTATCCCTCACTTCAACGACTTGCTGGGTCGATCCCTCACTTTATTTGCTTGCTGGGTCGATCCCTTACTTGATCGACTTGCTGGGTCGATCCCTCACTTGATCGACTTGCTGGGTCGCTCCCTCATTTAATCTACTTGCTGGGTCGATCCCCCACTTGATCGACATCCTGGGTCTATCCCTCACTTCATCGACTTGCTGGGTCGATTCCTTACTTGATCGACTTGCTGGGTCGATCCCTCATTTAATCTACTTGCTAGGTCGATCCCCCACTTGATCGACATGCTGGGTACATCTCTCACTTGATCGACTTGCTGGGACGATCCCTTACATGATCGTCTTGCTGGGTGGATCCCTCACTTGATCGACTTGCTGGGACGATCCCTCACATGATCGTCTTGCTGGTTCGATCCCTCACTTGATCGACTTGCTGGGTCGATCCCTCATTTAATATACTTGCTGGGTCAATCCCCCACTTGATCGACATGCTGTGTCCATCCCTCACTTCATCGACTCACTGGGTCGATTCCTTACTTGATCGACTTGCTGGGTCGATCCCTCATTTAATCTACTTGCTAGGTCGATCCCCCACTTGATCGACATGCTGGGTCCATCCCTCACTTGATAGACTTGCTGCAACGATCCCTTACATGATCGTCTTGCTGGATCGATCCCTCACTTGATCGACTTGCTGGGTCGATCCCCCTCTTGATCGACTTGCTGAGTCGATCCCTAACTTGACCTACTTGCTGGGTCGATCCTCCACTTGATCGATTTGCTGGGTCCATCCCTCAATTCATCGACTTGCTGGGTCGATTCCTTACTTGATCGACTTGCTTGGTCGATCCCCACATGATCGACTTGTTGGGTCGATCCCTCACTTTATTGACTTGCTGGGTCGATCTCTCACTTAATCGACTAGCTGGGCTATTCTTTCACTTGATCGACTTGCTGGGTCGATCGCCCACATCATCGACTTGCTGGGTCGATTCCTCACTGTATTTACTTGGTGGGCAACTCTTCAACTTGATCGACTTGCTGGGTCGATCCCTCACACACTTGCTGGGTGTATCCCCCACATGATCGACTTGCTGGGTCGATCCCTCATTAATGTACTCTCTGGGTCGATCCACCACTTGATCGACTTGCTCTGTCGATCCAACACTTGATCGGCTTGCTGGGTCGATCTCTCATTAATGTACTTGCTGGGTCGATCCCTCATTAATGTATTTGCTGGGTCGATCCCCCACATGGTCGACTTGCTGGGTCGATCCTCTACTTAATCGACTTGCTGGGTTGATCCCCCACTTGATCGACTTGCTGGGTCGATCCCCCAATGATCGACTTCCTGGGTCGATCCCTCACATTATCGACTTGCTGGGTAATAGACAGATAAATATCTATACAGGCAGATATAAAGAGATAACATAGAGCTTTTGTGACTGACAAACGTGATTCTAAAAGTTATTACATGATGTTTGTGACATGAGAAATGTATATTATGAAAAATAAGTGGTCGTCACTGCGACGTCTTGCACTGAAGAGTGGTCCACTTTTATTGAAAGATGTGCTTACAAACACTCAATTCATTGACCATTTTGTACTAGAATTACAGTGCAGTATACTCCTCTATAAATCGAAGTTTTTAGTATCTTAGTACAATCTATAAGCCAGTTACACACGTTGAGGTCTTAACAAATTACTTTCGACGTTGAAAACCTGAAATGTGTTCACATTAGTGTAACGATTTTTGACGCCTCATCTTTCGCAAGGTGGCAATTTGACAATAATCTCTCTTGAATAGTGAGGAAAATTCAATTACATTGCACAAATACATATATTTCCAAAACTTTAATAAACCACATATTTAAATAGTCCTGTCATCTGTCGTACATACGAAGTAGAACTAAAGAATTCGCCAAAGTATACAGAGGAAGTATTCGGCATATTGACGTGTTTTGCAATTTGCCGCCTACGCGAGCAGTCGAGGAAATAGT
Source organism: Gryllus bimaculatus (assembly GCA_017312745.1). Classification (NCBI taxonomy): domain Eukaryota; kingdom Metazoa; phylum Arthropoda; class Insecta; order Orthoptera; family Gryllidae; genus Gryllus; species Gryllus bimaculatus. The sequence goes on along the minus strand of BOPP01000356.1, from coordinate 546,389 downwards.
GTATCTGCTTTGACAACATTTTATGAGGTTCAATATCACTTCATCTAATATAGAATGTTTCTTGTTCTGAGAAGACATGAACTCAATGAGTGACGTGTTGTTGCTTCTTGTTCGTAACACAAGTGTATAGCGTACTCATTTTAATTTGGTTTGTGACTTGGTGGAACAGTATGTCTTTTGTTCGTAGTAAAGGCCAAACAATACTCAGCTAGGGAAATTATATGTATCGTTATTCAGAAATGTGACGCAGAAAAGAATTCGGGAGTTCAACACACGCTGCATAACAGCAATTTTCTTGTAGTAAACTACACTGAAGTATCTGTTCGAACTGTGATATAAATTAAAAAAGAAGGAATTGAGGCCTGTGAGGCAGTCTAAAGTACTCCCGGTAAGAAAAGGCCATATTGTGAACATACAAAATTACACATTGATGACATCCACTTATTGCTTATTTGTTTTCCTTATTCTCTTATGATGTTTTAATTCTTGCCTATGGTTACTTGGCGTAATATATTTGGGACAGCTAGTAGTTGCAGATTAGGCGGGGGGGCAGCTTTCAAGAACAATGAGCGCATTCCTCAGCCTCGCATTCGAGTCGAATGAGGTGGCTCGGGGATGAACAGACGTGGACAAGGAGCAGGAAGTGTAAAGCGGAGAAGAACACCGAGTAAGCAAACCGATTAGTGAAGTTGGTGTGAGCATTCTCCACGTTGTCTATTTGCGAACTACTGTCCCAGTGTCATATTGGGCTTGGAAATCCCGGGGCCCCTCCCCCACGGTTACTTTACGCGAGTCGCGGCTCGTTCGTGCCCTAGTCCCTGCTCTAGTCGTTTGCGGCAGGTGGCGATGAAAGACCAACCGCCCGATGCATTTGGAGCAACAACCTGCTCAATAGTTTTCACAATCGACAGACTGAGTCAGACCTTCAGAGAAAATTCAAGATTTTCTCCGTAAAATATAAAGAAGTTTCACAAAATCTTGGAAACACAGACATCAAAGTTAAGATTAGTTGGATTATATAGTACGATATAAGCAATACTATAGTGTATATAGTTTGGTTTTTACTTCAAAAGCGTGCCTATTATTATTATTATTATTATTATTAATAATAATAATAATAATAATAATAATAATAACAATATGTACAACGGAGTCTTTATATTCCTTTCTTTTCCATCATTATATTTCTCTGCAAAGAAAGCAAATGACCAGACGAAAGTCAGAAAACTCTTCGGGGATTCCAGCCCAGACCAAGACGAGATAAAGAGAAGTTTATTCGAGAAAAAAGCGAAGAAGTGGAAGAACATAACAACAAATGGAGATCGTAAGAAATTTTCCAGATCATCCGAAATATGACCACGGACTGTAAACCAACAATGGCGAATGTTAAGAACGAGAACGACAAAATAAATACAACAAAAGAAGAGATCATGAAGAGATGGGAAGAATACGAAGAAGTTATATGATAAGGGCTTACAAATAGAGTAGTGTGTAAATATAGATGATTACGAATAAGAACCTGAGATCGAAGAAATTAATTGGGCGTTGTCGTAGTCTTACGTTTCCATACCATCTTATGTACACCAGCCCTGAGGAAGACCACGACAAAATGTTCGAAACGTCGGCAAAACAGCCTTCGACGCGACGTCACCCGGACAGCCATGATAATGCATTTTTAAAATTTTTCCGAAAATACGAAAACATATTTAAAACTAGCTTCGGATTTATTTTACTTACTTCACTTTTCTTTTACCTCTTTATTTTATTTGGGAAAGAGATTCACCAGATGAACTCTTTAAAGCAGATAAACGTCGTTTTGAGATTAAAAATCGTGTTGTAGGATAAAAGAGCTCGTGCGTATACTCCGCTCATTTTTTACGGTATTTGACAACGGAAGATCT
>BOPP01000356.1:525575-538962 GCA_017312745.1 Gryllus bimaculatus | reverse complement strand
GGCAGGGCGGAGCGAGGCGTGGTGGTGTGTCTGGCGTGATGGGGGGTGCGGGGGGGGAGGACGAGCGAGTGCGTGCGGGGTAAGTGGATGAGCCGAGCGCAAACTGCACGCGTCGTTCTCATGCGCGTGACGCGCGGGGCGTGGTCACTTCCTGCACCGCCCACCCCTCACCCACCGCGCCCTCCGATCAATTGGGGTTTGACCTCGGCCGCGCGCCGCTGCCCGCAAAGACGGGCCTCGCTAGCACACGCAGCCGCCACTTACGCATGGACTACAGCACAGGAACTCGCATCGCACTAGAGAAAGTGTTATTCTTAAGTGGCGAATTTTTATGAAATGTCACTTTTTCCCCTCCCTTTTAGAACAATGCTGTTTAATATACAAATTAATTTTATGATATTACAAACAAAATTTACCTATTTTTGTCTCTTTTTTTTTTTTTTTTTTTTGCATTTTTCCTTAATTTCGACTTAGACGTTATTGTGTGCTCTTTTCTCTCGTTTTAATACGTTTTCGCTGTTTTAATAGATTTTAATATTATTTTAATGGAATTTGCTTCAAATAATATTTACGTGATGTAACAAATTTTCTCCACGGAAATCCTAAGTAGCGTATTTGATGTCTTCGTTCAGAAATTGTAATGTCAGCCGTTGTCAGTACGTAATCTAAAATTCCTGTAAGCCTAGCAGCGTCATTGTCGGTTCAGTCCATTTCGGGATAACTAAAGACATTTTCTGGTAAAGAATATTCCAAACACAAAGTTTGGAAGGTGAGTTCACTTAAACAAATAAAAGCCTCGATTACATCAGTAACATATACATCAGTATGAGTTGTTCATCTGTTCATCTGAACTGGTTTTGATAACTTTTTACAAAATTTAAAAGATTTTTCTTTTCTTTTAGGACATTTTATATTTTAAGAGCAGTTTATTGGTAATTTTTGGCAATGTATTAGGTCATCAAAATTCGTCCCCTAATCATGTTTCCTGTTCATATCTTCTAGTAGGGCAAGAGCCTTTTACATTGTATGGAACTTTAAAATAAGTTCGATAGTTTTTGGCCTTATTATCTGTTCACTTCTCACTGTCTTTGTTCATATCTAATTATCACTTTACTATCGCTTTTCCCTATCACTTCACGTACAGGTCACCTTTCATTGATATCGTTATTTTTATGTATTATTAATTAAAGAACTAATTGTGGAGAACAAATTTCATTAAAAGAAAAATATTTATCTTTAATATTGTAGTTGTACGGTGGGGTTAAAATATCATATACAGGAAACGCGGTATCAATGATGTACGCTATTTTAGGAATTTTATCGAACAGAACAATATCTGGTCTATTTTCTTCAACTTTCAATCAATGATGATTGCACTCTCCCACAGTATTCGAACTCGATCATTGCTAATTACTTTCAATTAGTGGGTGAATTACTTTGGAGGCGCAGTTGTGTCTTATAAGATATTAAGATTGAGTCAATACGGGGCATCTACAGCAAATAGAAGTACGCGGGATGGAGTCGGTGGTACATTTACGTAGGTAATATCGGCTATAAATTTTTTGACCCGTAATGAACTTTTTATATGCTCTGGTTTTGACACCTTGGTCTTGAATGGAAAATATGAATTTTTCAGTCTCACCGAAGAGGGCTCGGTTCGCAGCCCCTCCACTGAGCTCTTTTAATCTATGTTCTCCAAAATTAAGGGTGCAAAAATCTACCATGAAGTTCTTTTCTTTGCCACACATTCACGCGATCTTGAGGCTTCAGGTAATCAAAATCTTCGCTCAGTTGCACCAGACATAATGGAGTCATCTTTTTATCCTGATTACAGATGGACGGAAAGTACTGGCGTAGCTTTTCTTGCTGTCGGCAGAGTGCCTCTAAGTTAAGAAGTCTTCGTCCTGCTCTACCTCGAGGTAAGTACAGCCTCTGCATCTATTTTTTAGGGTGGTGAAGTCGATGCCTTCTAAGCTTAGTTCTTATTTTCCTGCCAAAACTCTGTAAAGATGTTCGTGTCCATTTTCTTACACCAAATGTGTAAGTTAAACACACAAAGTTTAAAAGCAGATATTTTGCTTCTTCAATTTATCCCTGTTTTGCAGACTTTATTGACTCTCGATAGCACGTCCTATACCATATTGTTCCTCACGTCTGAATCGAAAATTCCCAGCAACTATTACAGATATCGCAGATACTTGTAGGAGTCATCAGTGCCAAAGTTGTTAATAATCTTGTCCCCAAATACTAGCATATTTTGTTCCCCACTTAGAACTTGCTCATGGACAACGTTTAGGATACCCCAGACTCCACACAAACTGCATCGCTGAAAGTCGTGACAAATTCGAACTCCGTTTTGTGAGGTCTCTCTATTTGAGATTATCCTGTAGACCTGGTGCTAGATACGAACATCAGTTTTTTTTTCGCCTAACTCAAATCCCGATCGTCTAAACATTCTGCTCAAAGGAGTGCTATCCAAAACCACAGCTGTCTAAGACTGACCCTTCGAAAGATTCCACGCCGAATTGCAGTGTCTTCCGTCATGTAATAGAGGGTTCCCTTCTTGATCTACAGATGAGTTAGATGAGAAAAATGAGTTTTGATACAGAATGGGTTTTCTCGAAAATGTTTCTGAGGAGACCTTCAAGGCCCCTGACTTCGGGGGCCCCGAAACAGTGCACCGATCACTGCTACGCCTATATGTATAGTGAATAATTTATAGCACCGTATGTCATGTGGGGTTTCTTCATGGATTGAAATTCCCACTTACCCAGATTGTGAAAAAATGGTCCCATAAGCATTAACTCACTACCTATAATAATTATTTTACTGATCACGTTTCCTGACAGAAATGCGTAAATGTAACAATTTTCACAGCTTATTTAATGCCGATTATATCCAGCTATTTTTTCTTGGACGGAACGTATCCATTGGCTTTCTCTTTTCTTCCCCTATCAACCATGATTGTTCCCTCCAGTCTTTCTTTGGCTCGCCCCGCCACTCTTCACCTCGCAACACCACACCCCGCTCCGCCACGTCCGTTCCCCACCACGCCTCGCGTCTGTACCCCGCCACGCCTCTCCTCTCGCCCTCTCGCCCCACCACGCCATACCACGCCCCATCACGGCTCTGTCACGCCGTATATTGCCATGCCCCGCCATGTCGTGCGCTACATGAGCAGGTTTAGGGCCTGCTCTGCGTACATCCTTACGTCACAATCATTCACGTTAGGAATTAAATAGTTAATGATATCTTATTTGCTTCAGCTGAATAAGAATGAATGAGGAAACAGGAAAGAGATACATACAAACATTAGAATGAAAGTAATTATCGTTTTAAATAGCGATCGAAAGAATCTCTTCAAAATCTTAAGTTAGAAATAGCAGTGTTAGGCTTTCTCTCATTTCATGCTACGCAGACACTTAAAGAGTCTTTGAAAGAATCGAAACAAGCAGCTCAAACTATCCTCAACGTCTGGAAAAACGCCCGAATTCTTTAGCCGTTAACCTAGTAGATAATAGGGAAGAAATAAACCGATTACATAGATACCAACCCTTACAACTTCATTATAGATTTTCAAATTAGTCACAATATTTAGTCACATTATTTTCTTCAAATTTGAATTTCTGGCTTTTGTTTTAGATGTAAGAATATACGGTGAAATATACGACTGGGAAATTTTAACCCACGAGTTGTCATTGTCAACTATCCATGTTAACATACTTTCTACTTATTGTAGCGGAGAATATATTGTAAATTTACTTTGTTCAGAATTTAAACAAAAATCTCAATACAGACTCATTAGCATCTCGTAGCTCGGCCACCTCTATTCCGCACGGCTCCGCAGGTGAAATACGCCCCCGCCTGGTGTTGTAGCGAGACCCTAAAGATTTTCGAGGGCCATAATTTCCAGAGGCATTGCGGGTCGCCGGCACGTTCCGGCGCGAAAGTTTGTTTTTAAACTGAAACTTTGAGAAAAATGACTCCCTTAGGGCGTGCGAAAGATCAAGGTACGGAACGGCTTACGCCCTCGCCCCGGGCCATTGCCTCCCCACTGGTCCACTCGGGCGGCCAAACTTTTGCCCCCCCCCCCCACGCCCCCAAGAGACCTCGTTCATAATTAAAGCGTACTTAAACGCAACTCGGTACTCGACTTGGGTACTGTGCCTTCTCACTTGCTCTTTTTTTTCCTTTCAGCCGAACCCCGTTCCCCAATTAGTAAGAGAGGCCATTAGCATTCATTACGTTTCGAAGTGAACGGGAGGTTGGCAGCGGGGAGGGGGTCCAAAAACAGGCGGAGGATGCGAAAATATTTATGAGCGCCTCATGAATAAGGAACGCCACCCGCGTAGTACGAGGCCAAGCCGTGGCGAGGCGGCGTACGGCGTGGCGTGGCGAGGCGTGACGTGGTTGCCTTTTTTAGTGATCGGTGATGGCCATTATTCCGGTAAGTTTAGTGATATTGTTTTTCTCGGGAGATGGTCGAGATCTTCCTCCGTAGGATGGTCCGATCTGGCGCCGATCTACCGGTTGCTATCGGGGTTTTCCCCAGACATCTCCCACCAGTGGGGCACCGCCCCCGCCGGGGCAGCTCTTAGCTCCCGAATGGTCTCCCGACGTTTGTGGTAGTGTAGTGTATGTAAGAGTGTGTGTGTGTAAGTATCGGGTAGGATAGAACAAGGAATGCGAAGGAAAGATCGCGGTCCGTGGCCCGTTTGTTAGGGTTATGCTCCGGCATTCGCCTGGTGTTGATAGGAGAAACCGCAGAAAACTACTGTTCAGAGCAGCAGGCCGCTAGAATCTTTTTTCTAGACAGTGGCTGAATTCGTACTATGAATCTAGTGTTGAAAATCCTGCCATCGTCGGGAATCGAACCCTAGGAATACCTAAACAGAGACACTACAGTGAGATCAGTTGATGCCCTGAGCCACTATCTCTGTTGGGGCGTAGCTAGATGGGGCATGGAGAGACGAGATGAGATGAGACGAGACAAGACGAGCTTTCGCTAAGGCGCCAACAAATGTAGCACGTTAGCATATGTGAAGTTCGTTTTTAACGTAATCAACATAAAATATAAACTCACAATGAACGCATATGGAGACCTTTTTTGTGCCCAAGCACATCATACTTTCTCGCAAAAATGTTTGTGTCTGTGTAACAGCTGTTTTTGTGAACTGTCTTTAAGGCATGTGTACTTTCGAAAATATTCTCTTTTGTTTCACCACTTGACTTTCGAACGGTAGAAGGCCGCCCACTTGGCCGCCTTCAATGTGTCGCCCAATTTTAAAAATTGATCTATCTTAGACACTTAGTGAAGGTTTGGGAGAACATTTGAACTCATTCACGAACATGAACACTCACATACATAAACGTCAACACACGAAGCCAATATTTAATCTCGTTGGGGCAGAAGATAGCCTCTAAAGAGCGACACGCAGAATTCTGCCCTTTTATACTATACCAAATGCTGAGCGCTGAAACATTAAATATTGTCATAAACATTAAGATAAGTTCAGATACGATCTTGTCAGTTGTTCATTTACTATTCGGGTTTGTATTTTCGTGTGGAGCAGCTGTTGCTAGTTGTCGCCCAAGCCGCATTCGGGTGGTAATTGTGAAGGATAACTGAGAATACATCACTGTCTGGACAAACATTGGATTAATAACTCCCACGAACTTATTAACTAGGGCGAGAAAGCAGTTCGCCTCTGAGACAAGTGCAGCTCCTCTACAGAGATTCATTTTCAATGGTTTGCTCCCGGTTGTCAACCACTCGACAAAACGTTGCAACAAAGATTAAGCGATTTCAACGAAAATGAGGCCTACACCATTCTCTTAAGTGTCCGTTACGCTACCCGACAATAATGTTTAACAAAAAAACATGTGAGCCATTTCTGAAAATGTTGAGGCTTCATATAAAGTATTACCGAAAATTAAAATATCGATTTCAAACTCGCGGGGCTTGGAGTTTCTTGAATCGATATCAATTTCGGAGAAATTCTGCTGAACAATTTTGGCGTTGGTGTTGACCTCAGATAGACATTTTGCCGTCAATAAATTTTTCGGTATCAATTACCCACAAAACATGACTTCTGATTACACAACGTGTTTGAGAAAGTAATAAGCTATAAGTTGGAACAAGATATATCCACTTATTCGTTACCAGGACCCGAGAATAAGTGTTTTTCTATCGAAAGTCCGCTGTGTTCCAACGCCTTATTTTAATGCTTTCTCTTTTTATAGTGTGAGAAAGTAAAAAGCGGTTATAAACTAAGAACAACTCATAGACTGACAAGGAGGAACTTAAACAACGAAGTTGAATCTCGATTGGAAATTCTCAGAGATCTTTACTAAATCCATGAGTAGATGTTATCAGGCCATCAGTAAGACGAAAATGGCCAGCTGGAAGAAGCTTATGCAAGAACAAATGAGAGAACCCTGGACGGTGGGATATGAAACTTTTAAGCCCACAGTGCTTACACCCTTAGCAATCCATCTATTTAGAAAGAAAATGTAACACTGTTCTCGGGTGAAGGGAATCTGATGAAATCCTCATGTCTAGATGACAGATAGTGAACTACATGGCAGAAAGGAAGCACAATGATGTGCAAAAGTAAATTTGGAGAGAATGTTGTGCCGTTCAGGATAGTAGGCTCAATAATAACTTTTTGACAAACGGTGAAGATATTGGGCAGATAGTTCGAAGTTTGAAGAGAAGCAAAGCCACGAATCCAGACAAGAAAAAGGCCGAAATTCTTATGGGACTTGGAACAAGTTTCTCGCCACTCTTGGAAGACTAAGTTGATGACTACTTTCGTCAAGGGCTCTTCCTAAACTACTGAAATATTTCTTCGCATATAGGATAATTCGAACCACGCGTGCATCCTGCTTCAGAAGGATTATAGACCGATATGCCTTCTGCAGCAAATTTATAGGCCGATATACCTACGTAACATGTTGGCAAAAGTCTTCGAGAAGGTTATCAATTACAGGCATTCAAGCAACTGAAGCCGATTTGGAATCAGGAAGCGTAATCTACGGAGGACGCAGTTTATTTTTCGAAAGGAAATGCTATGTCAAGCAAAGATATATCTTATCGGTATCTTCCCAGATATTGTTAGTGTTTTCATATACCAACGTTGGCCAGCATTACTTTCTCATTTAAAGAATCTTGAATGCACGGACTTCCTAGTCACCGTTATCAATGATTATGAAATATCTGAATGGATGATTGCCCTTCGGCCTTTTAGTCTGTCGCGGTGGCAAGCTTTGTGGAGAACCATCAAGCGTTCGTGGCGAAAGGCTTCGTGGAGTTGACAAAATGGACCTATTTACAAATTTCATTGAAAAGTTTGGGACTCTCTTTTAAGAAAACGTCGTTTGGGCACTTCTGAAAATGCTCAATTTTGAGCTTATTTTCACAGGAAAGTTGCATTTTCAGAAATTTCATTAAATTTGAAGGACTGAAGCTCCCCAATGCAATAATGTATAAAAGCGACCGTAATGTAAATATTAATGACTTGGGAGATATTAAAAAAACTAGGGTTATAAAAGAGCACGTATTTTTTTGCATTATTGCAGAACGGTTACGTAATATTACGTATTACAATTTCTGACCTACTGTCTCTTCAGCAATCACTTGTAAAAACACAAACAAATTGAAACGATTCGCCTGCGTTTCGTATCTGCAATTATTTCGATAACCAGGAACAGGAGTAAAATCTCACTTCTACAATAAAAACATGAATAAATCTCTACTGTTGCTGCATTTACAACACATTATACAGACAAGCAAGAATAATTCGAAACAAACTTGCCTTTATTACGTCTATGTACGCTTCCAATTTTTGAATAATTTTACGATAATCAGCGATCCAAGTTTTTAAAAGCAAAAGTGTATAAATTAAAAATCCAGAGCTGAAGGCCATCCCATACATTGTGACAGACCTCGATTGTTAGCTATTCAACCATCGATGGATAGCCATCGCCAGCAATAGTTTGAGTAACAGACGAGGTTCTTCTTTGAGGAGGAGTATGCATGGGCGCGATTGAATACCACGTTAAGGGGAAAAGGGGTGTGTCCGCACCACAATTCTTCTCTTAGAAACCACGAGAATGTCAAAGTGTTGTCATCTGTAACGTCAAAAGATCGACCAACAAACGATATTTATTCCGATGAAATTAAAGTATAAGCCCTTTTTGGTCAAAGTGAAGACGCCAGCGGGAAACTCTTTTAAAGAGGCCAGAAGAGGCAACGAAAGAAAAAAACATCTTCATCGAGCAACTGAAGCGAACGTCCCGTAACTATTATTCAGAACGCATTCTTGACGGTCGCTTTCGTGCGCAAGTGAAATCACGTATTGAAATTTCAAGATGTTCAAGGTGTGGATGAATAGACCGTGCCAGTGTGCTTTGTAGCATGCTATAAGTGCCACGATCTTTGTTGTGTCTAAATAATTAGCGTGAGATACAGAATATTGTGTTGATTAGTGCGATTCATAAACATTCGCTCAGTATACAACAATACCCAAGAATACAAGGACGATAATAACCCCACCAAAAACAAGAACGAACTATTTGTGCTATTGATAACACAAACAGTTCCTTTAAAAAAAGTCTCTGAGCTTTAAATACAAGAGTAATTTATTCTGTCCTTTTTAAATCTTCATTATAAATAGGCAGTCAGCAACGTTTCGGCTAATTATTTCATAGCCATCTTCAGACCTGTTTTATAGGAAATACAGAGCTATTTTATAGAAAATTACATAGGTATCTATTCACCCGCATTGTTGCCGATTGCCTAGAACATAATGAAATTTTTAAGAGGACAGAATTCATTACTTTTGTATTTAAAGCTGAATATCTTTAATTTAAAAGGAACTGTTTGTGTTATGAATAGCACAAATAGTTCGTTATTGTTGGGGGGGTGTTATTATCGTTCTTGTATTCTTGGGTATTATTCTTGATTGCTGGGAAAATATTTATGTATCGTAGTAATCAGCACAATATTCTGTCTTTCACGCTAATTATTTAGTACACAACAAAGATCGTGGCACTGTTTGTGTTATCAAAAGTAAATAGACATTCATAAAAAAAGAAATGTTTATCAGTGCTATTCCACAATGCTCGGCCAGTTGACTAACAGTGGCTGCGTAGTTCTCCGAACGAGCACCGAGGGCGGCACCTTAGCATTTCGTAACGGGAACGAGCCATTTCGCGCGTGGCAGGCAGAGCCGCCGTGCTGCCCGGGGTAGCGGCCTGGCTTCAGAGCGACGGTGCCGTGCGGAATTCATCGCGTAGCCCTGCCGTCTGCGACCGTTGACTCCGCCAGGACGAGCGTGTTGTCGCTAGCTGCTTTGGGCTGACCTTGGGCGCTCAGTCACTGGTGTTGTACGGCGGATCCGTTACGCCGTCTTCAAGTGAGTACACCCGATAGGAGAAGTAACTGTATGATGTGAAATATTCAAAAATTAACTCTTAATTAAATTCACTGAATCATTGTTAATGGTATTTGATGGTTGGCAAACAATGTATGCTTTTCATAAAAGGGTGGACAAGAGTAATGTGATATTCAAAGGCGGAAAAAATCTTTGTTTTGAATTTTAAACCATTTCATCGGGGAAATCAACAAGTGAATTAATTCATAGATAGGCTTGTGTCATATTTGATCTGTTATTTGTATTTCCTTTTTAATTAAGTTTTTTTAAAACAGTGTTAGCTCACTAGTGAGCGATACTTCTGTTTGCAGTCATCATCTTTCTTGATCAGTAAATACATAATGGTAATATGTTAATATTTATATTTTTATTTTTGCGTGAGTGACTAAAAAAGGAGAGAACACTCTTTGCCCACAGAATAGTTAACGGCCAAATGTTCGCAGATTGTTTGCGTCATATAAATACACATGTTACTTGAGGTGATCTTTACTAATAGAATACAAGAATTTCTTTTTGATTACTAGTTATTGAGTACTAGTTAATTACCCGTTCTCTATCAGTCAGTTCCCTGAATATCTAGAACTCGTCAAGGACATACATCTTATAGGTTCAAAGAACAACCCACGGTGTAATGTGCATGTAGGTACCGGAAGAGGTGGCTCAGTGCATCAAATGATGTCACCTCTGGCAAGAGTTTCGACACTAGCTTGTCACCAAAGTTGAATTCAGTAGCTGTCTGGAGGAGAATTCTAGAGACCGGCTGCTCTGATCGGTAGTTTTCCGTGGTTTCTCCGATCAATACCAGGCAAATGCCGGAGCAATATCCCAACAAATGGACCACGGACCGCGTGCGATCTTTCCTTCCTCTTCATTGCCCTACCCTCACCCCTTACGCACACTATATTGCCACACATGTCTGGAGACCGGTCGGCAGCTTAGAGCTTGTTCCTGCTAAAGCTGTCATCACCCCCTCCCGTGAAAAAAACATGCACTACGCTCACGGGAATAATAGCATTAGTAGTTGACGCGTCCGGAATCGCTAACAACCAACCCATTTAGGTGACACAAGTTACCAACATCGAGAAACTGAGTTTTGTATATGAACCACGATACAGGACAAACTAGCCGGTTCCGTGCATCATATCTGGGCGTGTAAAATTAAGGGAATTGCTAGGTGATAAGAGTCTAAATCAATCGTCTTTATCATACAATTATATCAGGAACACAATGAAAAGATTTGTCCGAATTCAGTTAAAGTAAATACATCATCACAAACTCAACGTCTGAGCTTAGTTTTACTGTGTTCGGTGTATGAAATTTATTCAAACTGCATAGTTAATGCATGTCCATCTCAAGATTCCAAGCGTATTCTATACATTCGTATATAAATTAATAAAAAGAGTATTCTACGATTGACCATGCGCAGCTGAAAGGAAAAAAAATCACCTGGTAACACGTCGATTTTTTTCGGGGGGTCGAAAACTAAAGGTCAGGGTTAGTAGGAACCTAGCGTTGGGATCGCAATGTAAAATAAGGACGTTATCCAGTTTTACTTTAGTAAACCAAATGCCTTGGATTTAATTACCCTAATAAAAAAAGTTAATACATGTGGCCTCTGCCCCAACTCAAACATTAACATAATACAAAATGCAATAGAATGTTCTGTTCATTAAGAACATCAATATTCCTACCACAAAAGTATTCCGATATTGAATTGATCGCCTTTACCACATCCATTGGGATGTGGTAGAATACGAATCCTCTTGTGGGTTTATTGGATATTATGCTCTTTCATAATTTTAAATTTTTTGAACAAAAAAGTGTCCGGTCCACAACATGGGAGAATAATTGCTACCGAGAAATGAATGCCCTGAATTAATGAACCGTGCACTTCCCCTACAAAAAATCGCTAACTTTCAGTAAACACCAAATTTCAAAACTAAGCTTCTTTTAGAATTTTGTGTCAACATTTAAATTCTGGTCAGTCTTTGCGTCACTTCCGTCTCAGAAGTGAAGGTTGAACCGATTTAACTACTTTTTTAAAATTTTATTATAATCAACAACTGTGGTCATTAGCGACTACTTTAAATACAACTTAACAATATTAATATGATAAGTTTACAATATAGTACAGTATATATAAATATGTGGAAACAGACATTATTTGTATTTTTTTTTAAAATTTTACTACTGTGCATTAACAAATCTTCGAATGTGTAGTCCGCCCCTTTTTAATCTGATCCAGGCAACACCGATAACCTTTTGGAAACAGTAAGGTACGCTGTCTTCCGCGCTCACAGCCCGGCGGCCTAGGTCATTTACTGGCAGTATTTCCCTCCTCCGGCCCTGAAAGGCGGCTGCGAGGCTGGCGGTCAGGTGCGCCCGACACAGCCCGATTGCCCCGCTTGCCTGGCATTGCCGCGATTAAAATCGATACAGAAGTCCCAACTAAAATCTTCTCTGCTGCATAACTGTTTCTATACAGTTAGTGACCGTACCGAGCATCGAAATTGAAAGTAATGTGAATTTTAACAATGATATTTAATGAGTTATTTACCATTTGGATCATATAATTGTAAACAATCTGTAACAGTACAGAAATACTAGTATTGCACCTCAGTTTCTGGGTTCACATCGGGGTCAGCAATGAGCTCCATTTCGATAAGGTTTTTCGTCCAGTTTACCTGATCCTTTCAGCGAATGCCGAGATGGGCCCTACTTTTACTTGTGGCCATGAATGGAAATAAACTGGAAATAACTTCATTAAATGTGCACGTCTTCTAGAGTTCAGAGGTAATTATAGTTATTCTAGTTATTGTTCTCCAAGTTGTCGCGGGGGAAGCATATTCCTTCACAGGGAACATGAAGAGGGATAAGAGCCCAAATTCATAGCTGATTTACCTTTGGAAATAGATTTTATTACATCGGAGCGAATATTTTGTAAGCAATTCTTGACGAAAATGCTAATTTCTTTCTATATTCAGAATTTCTCTTACACTCGTATACGGTTTAGGGTAGGTATCTCAGAATTAACAAAAGGTGCACAGAAAACATTTATTCCTTACGTCACACAGTTTTTAACTATTTTGGGGTAAAATAAAGAAATAAATCGCTCGAGCCGTCCCGATATCCCTAAACGTGGCAGACGCCTACGTTTGATTTTTTGAATGAAACGATTATAGATGAAACACAAAATTTAATATTTTACCATTGAAATTCTACTACGTGCTATTCAGAATTACTACTCAATTTTTAATTCAATTCCATGAGACTGGCTTCGCTAGCGAGAGCTCGGTAATATTAATAGTAATATTAATATATTTATAAAGTAATAATATTAATAGAGTAATATTAATATCCACTCCGAGCTGTTGCCGTACTACAATTACAGTGGTAACTTCCTTTTATAAACTTTCGACTGAAACGAACGAATCGCAGCGATCAGCAACAATTTGAAACACATATACTTAAAAATCCTGTCTATAATGGGCTGACTGTCCCTCTGATAAATCACGATACCTGTCCACTATCGCGCCGTGTCCCCTCACTTCAAAGCACCGTTGCTCTACGAACCGTCCACACTCGCAGCTCTCGAGAGAGGAAAGAAATAGTTTTGCCTGGCCCGTGTGTGTGTATGTGTGTGTGTGTGTGGGGGGGGGAGAGCGGGGGCTCCGAGCTTCTCCCCTGGCTGTCGTCTTCCGGCGTTGCCGCACGTTGGCGACTGAATCCGCCCCGCATCGCGCTAATTCCACTTGTCTAGGTTTACACTCATCGCCCGCTGTGGGACCACGTATACCCGTTACGTCTCTCTGTAACTGTCTGTCTCTATCTGTGTCTGTCTCTGTCTCTGTCTCTCTCTTTCTCTTTCTCTCTTTCTCTTTCTCTCTCTCTTTCTCTCTTTCTCTCTCTTTCTCTCTTTCTCTCTCTTTCTCTCTCTTTCTCTCTTTCTC
>BOPP01000356.1:471701-516469 GCA_017312745.1 Gryllus bimaculatus | reverse complement strand
GGGGAGGGGCGGTCCAGCGCGGGGAGGGGGGATGTGCGGATGCTGCGCGCGCGCACCGGGGTCCGCCGCCGCCGCCGCCGCCGCCGCCGCCGCCGCGTGCTGCAGTCGCTCGCCACTCTAGCGTTCTGCAGCCTTCGCGTCGCACGCGCTGCTCGCTGCTGCCTGCGCTCACCGCTCCGATCGCGCCCTCGCCCTCGCCCTCGCTCGCTCTCTCTGTCTCTCTGTCTCTCTCGTCGCCCCGTGCTGCTCTCTCGCGGCTCCGCCCCGCTCCGCGCCGCCACGGACGCGCTCGCCGCTCCGCGCCTCGCCCCTCGGTGAGTACCCCGGCTCTTCGCTGTTGTTGCTTGGAGGCTCGCGTCGCTTTTCAGAACCCTTGTTCACTTGTTCACATCACTCCCGTTCCAGCTCACGCCGAAATAAGTGATACACGAGGAATACCCGTGTAATTAATTATTTCCAACAACATCCAATTTATCAACTCTAATTAATAAGGAGGAGTGGCTCTATTCCATGTGGTTTCTTAAAGAGGCAACACAGAACACGATTAATTTGCACGTACTTGATGTCTTCTGTGGTTTTTACGGATTAAACCGCGGTCGTAGATTGCATAACAACCCAAAATATATGTTTCGGCGTTTGCTTTACAACCAACTCCTTTTGTTTTCCGAACTTTATCCATTTCGCAGTTTTAAGGGTACTTTATAATGTCAGGAAGCTGTACAATTCAACACCAGTCCCTTCCCGCGTAACGTGTGGCGAGAACATTTTCCGCTGGTTTCAAAGCAGGTGTGAACCCAATAAAACTATTTGGCATCTAAAATTTTTGTAAATGAAACAAATTACTATTCATAGAATACGCCTAAAATATGTTACCATTGTTTTCACACGAACATCTGAAAAACACATTTTATATAGCGTTTGTGTTTTTGTTCATTCACACCACGTGGAGTGTGTTCTATTTACAAAATAATGAAATACTACAACTTGGCCTTTTAATTCATTGTTTAAAACTGAAAATAACTTCATATTGCAATACAGCCTCCAACGTTTCTGAGAATCCCAGGAATAATTTGAGGAACCTTTCAAAAGTTTTAATAGAACGTTCGAAAAGGTCGCGTATTGTAGATTCATAAGTCGCATCACAAATGTATCTGTATTCACGAAACTTCTTCTTAGGGTCACAATGCGCCGCTTTTGTGATACTCTGTGTGGGGTTGGAGAGCTTCCACATTTTGTGGGGCCTTATTAATATTTCCCTAGCGCATGATATGTTGAAGGAATAAGAGTAATGTCAACTTTACATTAAAACATAGTAATGTTAAACCGAGTGGCGGAAACTTGCTGGCATGGGTCTTCCTGCAATTGTTTGAAATTGCAGACCAGAAACTCATGTAAAATATCTTCTCCGAATTATAAGAGTTTCCAAATTGGAATGTTCAAAGTTTTAGGGATAAAGCTTCATTAACTGAAATGCATCGACAGTTTCTATTTTTCCACAATCTGGCAGCGTGAAATGACATGTAAATGCGGACACTTCTGCTAATAAGACGTTCCACAATGAGTAGGAGAAACTTATTAGGTTCTGCTCAACCACGCGGCTAGATGATTTTTAACGGTTGAATTCGGAACTAGCAAGTCAGAACGCGATATGGAAATGAAAGTTGACGAAAATTTAATCTCCAATGTGTGTTGAGGCATTTTAATTACTGAATTTTGTAAACATGAGCGTGCATGAATATGAGCATATGAGGTAGGAGCATATGAATAAAATGAACATACGTGCAATGCAAGCGTACCATCATACTAAGAAGTGGTACTCGAACATTCATCAACACTAGACTCTTCACACTACACAAGTTTCGTGTCCTATAGCGAAATTTCCGTTCCTGATGCATTTTATCAAACATAATGATTAATTTAAATTTAATATTTCTTATATTAATAAGAAAGAGCCAAAAGTACATACCACATCAGAAAAAAGAAGCTATTAATCAGTGTTCATTGAAATACCTTCTTGAGAAAGAATTGTCACTTTCTATTGATACAATATCAGGTGACAAACCTAGCTGCATAAAAATACAGAAGCATCAAGGAGTTTGATTCCGATAGCTTAGCTTTGCTTAGCTCAATAATCCTCTAAACGTAGTGCATGTATTAGTGCTGGTGGTTGCTGAGTTCCACACGTCGGCTTGTGTGCTTTGTCTCAAGCGGGTATCTCGCAACAGCGGGGCACCCTCAGCCGGGATAAGCGCGAAGTCCCCGACCAGTCTCCCAGCATGTGTGGTAGTGTAGTGTAGTGTACGTGTGTATGTTAAGTAAGTAGGTAAGTAATGGGAGAAGGAAGAAGTAGGAAAGATCGCGCGCGATACACGGACCGTTTGGTAGAGACTGGTCCGGCATTCGCCTATTGTTGATCGGAAAACACAGGGAAAACTACCGATCAGAGCAGCCGGCATCTAAAATTCTCCTGCAGACTAGATAAATTCGACCTCACTGTGCAACTATCTCGAAAATTACGATTCCGACGGGAGTCGAACCTTAGGACCTATCGGTCTGCATCGGAGCTTTTGCAGTGACTCAATAAATTTTGATGTATCGTTATAATGGAAATTTCGTAGTAACCAACTGATAGTACTTACGCGTACCAATGCTTGCCAGTATAACAATCAACATCTTTTTCTGGATTGTGAGTGACAGCGCTTCGCGTGCTCTAAGGACATTTGCCCCACCTCTCCCATTCCCCTTGACGCTCCACCCTTCGTTCCATTGGCTCTTTTCATAAACACCACTCACCTTCGACCTCTCATTAGTTCCCCGCATGGTTATGAGGTTTCTGAGAAGCGAGTTCAAGAGCGCCAGATATTACTTAATGGAAACTGGTTTAGATATTCTTGTATAACCTGCAAGAGAAAAGAAGAAATATTTTGAAGAATCGTTGAAGACGTTGATTCCATTCAACACGATGAATGTGATAACACTAGCAATACGGTATAAGTAAATAATTCACTTTAGTATTTTTATGTTTAAACTAATGGACCAAAAATGCCTCTTAATACATATCACACTACTGGCCACATTAATGTTAATCACGTTTTACGCTAAGCTGTGCGAAGATGCTAGTAGATGAAAGACTTTCTCGAGAATATTGGTCTGTTCTGTCTTGTTTAGGACACGGTTGACAAGTATCGTATTGTTAAAACGTTCTCTTTCAAATTTGGGCATGCGTTAGCTAGGACCCTATCCGCGAGAAATTTTATTTATGTGTCCGAGATTCAAGTAATAATCCCAGCCGATATTTCACAACGGCAGGGCAGGATATTTGTATGCAGTGAAGACGCGCTCAATCCTTGACTGTTGAGTTCAGGGGCGCTTGAGTTGTCGTAAACGAATGAATCATCAACCTCGCCCCCACATATCTGATTTCATTCAAACTCTTTAAGCATTCCAGTGCTAAAAAGAATAGTGTGAAAATAATTAAGTATGAAAATTTCATGGAAATCGGTCAAGTAGTTTTTGCGTGGTATGTACGATACACATACGCAAATTCCCTTTTATTTATATATAAATATTATTTTCAGTCGGTCAGTACGGGCCAAACAATACTCGTGTGAGAGTGATGCGGTAATTGCAAAGGTTACGCGCTTCTTGATTTCCAAACCTGGCGCCGTTTTCTGACGCTGCCGCCGAGCGTTAATCGCGCGAATGGGCGGCATCGACGCGTTGCGCGTGGTCATCTTTAATCAAATCCGCCTCTTTCTGTGCGCGCTCGCCCCGCCCGGCTCCGCCCCGCCCCGCGCCGCCCCGGCCTGGCTCCACGCGGCCGCCGCCGGCACGGGCCGGCTGCGTCTGCCTGCGGTCGCCCTGGCGCGGCGGCGGCTGAGGAGCTGTATTGAGAGCGATGCGGTGTTGACGGAATCGATTCGATTACGCTCGTCCCCATCGGAAGCGGGACTTTTTTTTATCGGCACTTTCAATCACAGGCGTCCACCAGATGATAATTCGCCCGCGTGGGTATCGCCGCGCGCGGAGCCCCCGAAGCGGCGCTGGACGACAGTTGACACGCGCCTCGCCGCTCGTTGCATTGCGGCGGGGATCGTTCCCAGCGACATCGCACAACACGGCACGACTGGTGATGCTACAACCGCGCATTCGTTGTCGCGATATTGGTAACTGTTATGTAATATTATCGCGTATCACGATCCCTTTCCTTCTTACACTTCAGCTCTCACTTCAACAAAACGCGGTATAATGCGATATTATTATTATTATTAATTACGCGGTATTAATGCAATATTTTAAGTGAAATATACTTTCTGTCATTGAACATTGTCATAGTCACAATATTATTCGTTTCGCTTATACATTTCGCAACTCGGGAATCTTGATAGTTCTGAAAATAAAAGGCAAATGATTGGAATGATATATAATAATAAAAATTATAATAATATTTAAAGACACTATTATTGTAATATCCTTCAAATTGTTCGTTTTAACATGAGTTATACATTATTCTCCTTGTCTCAACTCACAATGCTAAATGCTCCGAAATCTCAATTAAAACTACTTGCATTTCGAAAACAAAAAGGGTACGAAATTGTATAAATATAAGTAATTTAGTTCATGATCTATTGTTATTCATTCAATTAATCAATAAGGATCATAAAACATTGCATTCAGAAAATAATCTCCAAGTTGAGTATTCAAACTGTAGTACACATTCGAAAAAATTGAACTTTTCCACATTAGAAGATTTACGCAATACCGACTAATATTTTAAAAGTAAAGTAGTATAAAAATGATATAGGGATCTAATATTTATAAATAGATTTAATTAATAATGAAATCGCTAGCGTCACTATTGAAGATTTTGTTCAGGTCCAAACAGCACCTATTTTCTCGCCTCAGTAAAAGTCGCGTGTAATTTAATACTACATAATAATAACACACACAACGTAGTAATACCACAACATCTGTCCATATTAACACATCTCAGCCATCACTTGTAAAACTCTCTATCAATCGTAGCGCATTAGACGCAAAAATCCAGCTTCTCATTCGACAATCCAAATCTCCTTTCCATTCACCAAGGGACACTGCGTAACAAAGAAAAGGTGATTCTGAGTGTTTCAAACTGTCATGTGACTTGGAGCATAAACTGACGCCACTGCAGTGCCTCTGACAGGGAGGTCCTAGAATTCGCGCTCCGACCGTGTGGCAGGATTTTTGACACTAGAAAGATACCTAGATGGAGTTTTGTCACTGTCTGGAGGAAAATTGTATTGAGGACAAACGACTAGATTTCTTGCAAATTACGGTATTTTTCCGGGGTTTGTCCGATCAAAACCAGGCAAAACTTTTACAACTGGGCCATGGTCCGCGCGTGATTTTGCCTTCCTCTTCTGTGTCCAATGCTTACCCCTTACGTACACACACGTACGTTCACTATGTTATTACACACGTCGGGAGACCGGTCGGGAGCTTAGAGCTTGTCTTGGCTAAGACAGATGGGAGATACCTGGTTGAAAAAACCTTCAAAAGATGACGTGAGGGTCATCGCTGGATCTCACAATCCAACGGGGAAAGATCACAACAAGCGGTGGTAAAACATGCACTACACTTACGGGAACAACGACCATAACAGCTAACGCTCCCGAAAACAAGAAATAATCAAACTGCCGTGTCACGGGTATCCTTTTTGTATATTGCAAATCTGAAGTTTGAAGCATAAGAAGGGCGGGAAAAGCGAAAATATTACAAATTCTGTATTTTCGTGCTGAGAACGCATTCCAGGAAGTTTTGAATGTAAAAATCGATGTCATTGGTACAATATATAACTTGATAATTCTGTAACTTACACATGGCGCGCAAAGTAAAACAATTTGGTTACCATGTTGACTAAATAATTTGATAACCGCGAGTGATATTTTTATCTTTGGCTCATGAACGCTTGAATGAAATTGGTTCCTAATATAACGTTTCTAATTGAATGTAAGTGCAGAATGTTGAAAAAATCACTACATAAAAATTAATGAAGTGCCAGCCGATTGAGCAGACACCTTGTACTATAGAAATAATAATATAAGATTAGTCCAGGATTATTACAGTAATTTTATTTTCTTTGTCGTTTAATTTTTAGATTTATTGATAAGAGTTGTTTGCAGAAGACAACGTTTTGAGGACTTATGCGGTCTTATTAGCAAGTCCCACGTACGGTTGGAGTATAAAAGTGCCAAATATTATGTAGAATTTGTACATACACGCGCGCGCATATTTATATATTGTGGGAAAGTCTGGAGATCTTTACATTTTATTACGCCGATCCTGAGCAAGAATACCGTGATTGGCAAAACATTAGCTTATATGTCAATAGGGCGACCCGTGTTAGAATACAGCGCTATGTGTTGGGACACATACAGAATTTTGCAGCGAAGTAATCTCGAGAAGGTCCAGTGTAGAGCCTTTAATTTTACTTTAAGGCTACTAAAAATTTAGTATGAGAGTCACTCGAAAAAAAGAGGATTAAGTCGTGACTCTATGCTGTGTACAAAGCGTACGCAGGCTATTCAGCTTAAAATGGAATTCATCGTCGTTTAGGAAAATCTACATCGGCGGAGCGGATCGCTTGCACAAAATTAAGACAAAATACAGAAAACGGACGTTGGGAAAATTTCATTCATAAACCGAACAAATAGTAATTAGGACAGTTTGCCTGCGACAATCTTTGCACCCTTTCTTCAAGGGTTGAGCAAATTTAAAAATAATGACTTAATTAAATTAGTTTTCTAGCCGTTGATGTAAATATTACATTGATGTGCATATAATGATAATTTACTACTGGTAATCTATTAGTATTTTCAATAGAATAAGTTGCATAATAATAATAATAATAATAATAATAATAATTATTATTATTATTATTATTATTATTATTATTATTATTATTTTATTCTTATTTGTATGCAGTGTTTTGTTATGAAGTAGAGTGAAAAGAATGTGGAAGAGATATATTACATTTCAGTGCAGTGCAGTAAAGTGAACTAAAGTGAAGTGCTATGAAGACTTTCGCTGTCAATTATTATGTATTATTTCTTACTTAGTATTTTGTATTAACTATTTTGTAGGCTATATTATTGTTCAATGTAATCTTAATGCATTTAAAGTTAAGATATTATGCCACCGTGTGTATTAGGGGATGATCAGGAGGACCTGGAGTTGGGGCCTCGACGGTGGTAGGATTTTGGACACTAGTCAGATAACTAGTTCGACGAATTAAGCTCTCGTCTGGGAGAAAACTCGAATGGCCACCGCTCCAATGGCGGTGATCGGTAGTTTTCCGTCGTTTCTTCAATTTCTCCACTATATGATCATCGATATCATCATACGATATCATGAATCGCACTATAGTAGATTGGAATAAACTACCTGCAGAAGCACTAGAGGCTCTTCCTTCTAATTAGCCAAGAGTAAAAATATACTTCATTCTATTTAGACATCTTCGAATAATATCGACTGGAGACATTTATCTTTATTATTATTATATTATTATTATTATATGATATTATTATATATATTAATTATATTATTATTTATTATTAGTCAAGAATTATTCTGGGTCATGGCCTGCTTATACAGTGAAGTGATGTGTATTTGTGTAGTGTAGTGAAGTGTTATGTAAACTAGAAGTGAATTTAAGAGTAGCTAGAAATATAATTGAAGACTATTATATCGACGCCCTACTTCTAATAGTAAACCCAATTGTAATTGTTGAAATGTTAGTAATCTACTTTTTAATTGTTATCATGTTTGCCACCGAGCATTAGCTCAAAGCGAACTTTAATAAATGTATCTATCTGTCTATCTATCTATCAGCAGCAGGCGAGTGCCGAGGCAGTACCCTAAGAAACGGGCCGCGGATAGCACGTTCTTTCCTTCATTCTCGTCCTACCCTCAGCCCGTACTTACACACACAAATTAACAAGCACTGCACTACCACACCTGCCGGGAGACCGGTCGGGAGCTTAGAACTTGTCCCGGTTGGGGCGGTGCCCCGCTGGTGGGAGATACCTCGATGGGAAAAATCCCCGCAAGTCAACGTAGGTCAGTGCTGAATCTCGCCAACCAGTTGTGGAAGATCACCACCACCATGATACACGATGCACTACTCTTACGGGACTAACGACCTTAATTGACGCGCTCGGAATTGCTGATCAATCAGATCCTAAGAATCCACAAGGACAATACCCGCAGGTGAACTACGCAAGTAGATAAGGTTTGTGAGAAAAGTAACAATCATCTAACACGCGTCCGAGAACTACTATTTATAATCATGAGTATTAACCTAATATATCCTTTGATTACGTGTCCTTTCGATTACTGTGATTTTTTTTAATAATAGACCTAGAAGCCGAGGAAAACAAAAGTTGCAAACAGCACTAAATGTGTCCTTGCGTTTCATGATTGATATTCGTACGTAGGATCATCACGGTGTAAAATAATATGTGTATAATCTTAAGTTTTTTATGCTTTATTTAAAGGGTCGCATGAACTGCGACCACAATGAAAAATTATACATAGTTTCATTTTTTCTATTGCAATGATAAGGAAGAAGGTTAGTAAAGATACTTTTCCTGGTCCGATATAAGTGGTTTGGTGATTTCTTCCATTCAAAATTTCAAAGTCTTGTTTCTTTTGTGAAGTTCTGTTTTGATAACATTGTGGAAAATTGGATGTTCTAAATTATGTGAATTTGGTGTCTTTGAGTACTTTTTCAAGTAATATATTACCGGTAATATCTCGTTGCGATGCGTTGAGATCCAAACGATAATTATTTCCTTGATGTGTGATCTTGTAGGTAAACATTAATATTTGTTTGTTCGTACACAATGCGCTGCCCTACCGTTTATCCGATCGGAATAAAACTGTAATAATGTATTGCTTGCGCTCGCGAGAATAATATAGGCATGTTATAGGAATGTGCTCATGAAGAAGTGCATTGATGTTTTTTATATGCTTATGTTGACTGAAGCGCCCCTCAACACAAGCTTCATGCAACCCGCCGCACTCTGAAGTATTAAACAATGCTTGACTACAAATTCTGTTCCTGCGATTGTGTAATATCGGCCAGAATTATTATTTGGACGTTATCTTGGACAAGTAAATCAAATTTCCCCTAGTCAGTGCATGCTCATACTTGAGGGAGAACATTTTAACAATGATTTAGATACCCTGGGCCAAAGCAGGATAAAGAACAAACCCATACTAGAAAGAATTTTATCTATTAAATTTTTTGCAAAGCGTAGCGTTATTGTTCTTCCAAGCTTGTGTTGTTATAGGCCCACTGAATATGGGAAAAGTGTTCTTGAAAGTTGAATTTGGGTACTAATATATTAACGAACCTTAAAACTTGTTGTGGTTTGATTATTTCTTAAATCATATTATTATTTACAAGTTCTTTCGCAATTTTTTAAGAAGCTAGGTAACAGCATATAATATTTTCTGATATTATTGAAACGAATCGAATGTTACTGGTTGCAGTTACTTTGAAAATTTCTGTAATATATTCATTTTGGAATACTCCATCAATGGGATCAATTATAAAAACTTGACTTTCTAAGAGAAATTTCTGGGCCGTAAGTGGGTCATAATTGGGTAACTACAGACGAGATAATGTTGAAGGTCCACGCGGATTCACTTCGTACAGCAGTTACTCTGTTGGAAAGGGAATAATCTCTAGATCATGAGCGGGCGCTGGCCACAAAAAGCACGGGAATAACCAAAAAGGTTTAAATATTACATGTTATATTAGACTACTATGAACAAGAAATGAACTATTATTCTTCAGAGAAATGGGACAACACACTGTGTCAATAAACACACATGGAACTTGAGTTGCGAAACATGATACGCTAGGAATCAGCGAGAAAAAAACATGTATGATAGGCTCAAAGCTAAAAGGTTTTGTAAAGTGTGCCAGTGTTATGAAGAATCGCAAGAATTGCGGCCTGTCGATATCGGTGTTACGCTGCACAATCTTTTGAACGTGTCGAAAATATCTACACCCTTGGGGAATGAGTACACAACTAATTCTAGTATATTGTTCATTAGATAACAAAAGTGTGGAGTTGTATGCCATACCGATATGGCATCTCAAACTGTCCGCCATATTGAATTCAAAGTGTCAATTTGTTATGCAGTCTTGGATTACGAGTTAAAACCTATTTTTTGGTCGAATGCCAGAAAATTATTTTTTATTGCCGATTATGACCACTCCATACCGTTTCGACGCCTCGAGGTAGCCGCTATATTGATTCAAAGATGTCCGATTTGTCACTAGGCCTTGTGGGAATTTATCATACATACAAGTATGGCGGTACGTTTTCAGGACCCCGTGGTCCATTTTGATTAATAGATGCAATACCATACTGATAAGACGACATTAAATGGCCGCTATTCTGAAACACCAATGTTTTCAAAATTTGTATGAAATCATTGGTAAGAGCCCAAAAAGAATTCAGCAATTATAACACCAATAAAAAATTTAAAAGAGTGGTTGATATGCAACTTTTGTGACAAATATAGAGTAATATAATTTATTAAAAGAAATACAATATAGTATTTTTATTAAACATTTTTCGATAGATTTATATGTAATGTCTCAGAGATACAACTTCAATATTTTCGGGGGTTGATTATCCAAAATGGTAGGGCGGTCAAAAAGTCTCTTTAACAGATAAAATACTGGTCTTGATTGTTATTTGTCTGTCTCCTATGAGGTACAGATAAAACGTGCTTTGAAACAAATTAATAACATAAGGGGACTAGCACAAAATTAAACTCAATGTGTGGACATAGTCTTGATATGTTCATTCTTTTAATTTTGACAGCCAGTTTGACATTTTGAATGATGAACCCAAATTAAAATAAAAAGATTAATCCCTGATATATTACGTATAAAAAACACAAATCTATTAATGTCATGTTGGAATCGAATTTATTCATGTTCATGACAAAGATGTGTCTAAACTAATAATACTCCCCTAAAACATTTTTATATTTTGTGATATGTTACATTTTCCTGCATTTGTGAGAGTATTCTATTCTTGGTATGTTTTTGCCCTTCCATATCTGTTATTCCTGTATTTTACTTGATATAATTGTCATCCTTTTCAAATGATAACGAATACTGTTAACTTTACCTGTTCCGTCTCGATTCACAATTACCACATTCTCCTTGAAGGGATGATGTAGAGTATATTTACAATGGGAATGTTTTGCTTATTTGTGTTTATTTTGGATTTATGTTTTTAATTTTATAAGTATTTTGAATTAATATTAACATATTTTGGTAATTTATTTCTCATTTTTGTGTTTTTTTTCTTACTACATATATTTAACTTATTGTTTTAGTCCATCATTTCATCTTTGATTACTGTGTACTTTTATTTTCTTTCTAAGCACCATCAACAAAATTTGTTTTAATTTACAGAGAAGTGTGTTGTATTTTGGTTCGCACCTGATGGTGCGTGTAAATATTATGCGAAACATCGTGTCTGATTTGAGAGATTTTGAGATCTGAAAACGGACATTGATTGGCCAAAAAAAAAAAAAATACCCGAGTGATACATTTTGGTTGCCATACAATTCTAACAGTAACTTTCTTTTGCAAACATTAATACATACACAAAATCTTACAACTTTATTTACATTACCTATGTTTTAACAATATACGTTACGTTCTTATTACATAGTGTAACGTATTAGCCAGCGTGCCTCATGGCATCTATTTGGGGACGCTTGGTTGCGGATTAGTCTCGCCACAGGAAGTAGGGTTTTTCCGTAAAGGGAAGAACGCGGAGACGGGAGACACAAGGCTTTGGGTGTCTTCCGGCTTATAGAAGCTTTTCACTGTTATAACAAGCGAGGGGGTGGCGTGACGTAGGAGGTCACGTGGGCCTCGCCTATATAACAGCGTGTACGGAGCCAGTAGGCAGGTTCTGGAGACGGTGGGAGAACCTCGTGCGTGTGCACAAAACTTGGCGCCTAGACGGTGCATATGCGAGCCAGGCTCGCGAGGCTGGAGTCATTAGTTGACGAAGCCTGCGGACTTTATGTCCTTGGGTGACTGCGGTCACGGGGGAGCGATGCTGTGTGCGTGCTCCGAGGTGAAGAGTGGTTGAGTGCCACGATTCACGCCGATTCTCAATCGGATAAGATCGCTCCTGCGATCGAGGCAAACCAGCCGTTGGTGCGCCAGAACGGACTTTGTGTCCCAGCGTGACATCCGGTCACGGAAGCTAGGCTTTGTGCGCGCTTCAAAAGTAGGAGTGGCGAATGCCACAATCAAAACCATCTTCAATCGGGTTTTGGATCGCTCCCGCGATCAGGGGATAGTAGGTCTATCAGAGCTAGGGTGTAAGTAGATTATTAAGTGTATATATTTGTTTTGTTTTCTTGTTAATAAATATATTTGTTATACGAAAGCTCTGTGTCTGTGGTCGCTGTGAGTATCCATGACGTCACAATAGTACGCTATATTCTTATTTCAGACATTAAACATGACTCAAAAACATAAAAGTCATGTCAGAGTCAAATGTACTTTTTATACATCACCCCACAATTTTACAACTTTAAAGCTTAATTTCTGACGTTCGAGAGTCCAATCGGTATGGTACTTCCAGACTTGTTTTGTAGGCATTAAGAAATTTGTGCAGCGCGACGCACACATCTACAGGACGCCATACTTACGTTTCCCTCGCTGACTCGCTGACTTCTCAAAACGTTTCAGCTCTGAGTTTATTCGTGTTTTTTCTTAGCGGCGCTCGATCTATGAACCCGAAATACTCGAGATCCGTTCACCGCCACACTGCGGGAGCAAACGAACTTGTGTTTTTATTTTATCTCCTTACTAAGTCCTCGCAGTAAGGAGGAAGTGATGTAATGCTGCCGCAATAATCGACGAATTTTCGACAGAAAAACTCCTGTTTCCGAGTACTGGTATTGAAAAAGTGAATAAATGTCGTTCATTTATATGCTGTAAAATACTTCATCCAACATTTTGTGTAGTCAGAATCGACGTTTTGTTGGTGGAGTGGTCAACGCAAGCGCATAAACCGTTCAGACGATTTTCTTCAAATTGATGTTCCCCAATTTATTTGAATGAAGTCTAGGCCCTGCGAGTTTAAAATTATATTTTGATTATTGGGGGTTGAACGGATTGCAATACTATAAACTATTAATGGGAGGAGGTTGCTCAGGGCATCAACTGATGTCACTGCAGTGCCTCTGACCGAGGCGTTCTAGGCTGAAGTCCCAACAGTGGCAGGATTTTTGACACTTGTCTCGACAGTTTGTCAACTAGGACGAATTCGGTCGCTGTCCGGAGGAGAAATCTAGCGGCCGGCTGCTCTGATCGGTAGTTTTCTGTGATGTAACAATTAATAACATAGAAAGTAATAATAATAATAATGTATAACATAAATGTTGAATTCTATATTTTCAGAAATAAGTAGGACATAATTTGCAAATTGAATAATTATAATCTTATAATATGAATAATTATAATTTTATAATATGAATAATTATAATAGTATATAAATATAATAATATAATGTATAAATTTAATTATTATTTATCATAATTGAATAAAAATAATTATTTATAAAATGATAACAATGTTATCATTCACTTTTCTGAATCTCGCCTTACTATTGTCATACTGCCTCCTCTCTACTGCTGTCATTCTGTCAAAAAGCTTCAGATGATTCACAAATTGTCGGCTCCCCACTCGTACATCACTGGTAGCTACATTTGTGCGAGTTGCAATTCTCACCCCAGTCTCTCACGCCTCTCCTTAAGCCAGTTCTACATTTTCTCGTAGATAATTTTAAGACGATGATCTAAATTTTTTCAATATTATACTGATATTTATCCTTTGCAAAAAATGTGTTCAAAATATGTTTCAAAAAATCTATTAAAGAAATTATTGAAACATCAACTTATTCAAGTGATTAAGTTGAAAAACATTGGGAAAGTGATGGATTAAAATTGTATGTATCAATGCGCGTAGACAAGTATTAAAGAAGAAAACTCCAGGTTTTAGCGAAAATGCATCACGACAAGAGGTGAAAATTGGCTGATTAATTTAATTTCTATACATTTCTAGTTTTTTGGGTTTCCTCAGAGAGGTCGTTAAGTGCTGGCGCAGAATAACATATTTGTAAAGTAAAGGTTTTGCGCGTTTCCTTTCACGTTAACCCCTTCAACGTGAACTTATTTTTTTTCGGGAGGGTTATTTACCTGTAACAGAAAAATGTAGGAAAATAAATCATCGACGATGTTTATGAATCATGAATTAACAATTTACCCCCAAACTAACTTGTTCATCAACGATACGGCAAGCCAACGTCAAATTATTTTTGAAATCTCTAGGAAATCAATCATTTCTGGAAGTGCAGCTACCTTGTCGAAAGAGGTCGTTGAAGGTCTCTTGGAGTCATCCAATCGTCGGCAACGCAAGGGGAAGCGAAGTCTGCGCTTTCTCTTAGCGATCATCTCCCTCTGCGAATTATTCCATATTAAATAGCAATGGTGACCTTTGAATGAATAAATATTTAATGTTTTAATAACGATTCAGCAAGTCAAAAAAAGTTGAGAAAAAAAAATTAAGTCATCAGACTCTGCTAATTTTCGACTACATGAATGTTATAACAAATAGAAATGTAGTTTGCGATCGGATTCGTTCACACGCGCTGTCGACTCCGAGAACGACTCACTCGCGGCGCGACCGACGCGCTTTTCCGCGGAATTGTGACGCTTGACTCTGCGTGTCTAAGTTGAGATCGAGGCTCGGTCCTTCAGGTTAACATAAAACGTCTTCGAGTCTATCAAACGCATTTTATGCAAATATTCACCTTAAAACTGTTTGGCGTATATACGTCGTGATCTAGGCTGTCCGGGTGACACCGCGTCGATAGCTGAGGTGCCGACGTTTCGACCGACATATCGCAGTCCTCTGTACCAGTGCAGTAGCTGTAGAGCCGTGCAGAGGACCGCGATATGTCGGTCGAAACGTCGGCACTTCAGCCATCGACGCGGCGTCACCCTGACAGCCCAGATCATGACTCTGGCCGCGGAAGCCAACGACATAGTATATACTTCGTTATATGTTACAGGAAAGTCACTATCTTCTTTCTTCGTTTGACCCACGAGTTTTCTTTCCCACATACACTCGCATAAATCTCAAGATCATTCTGCCCGTTTGTTTTCTGATTCCGCGTGGATCACAAAATGCATTTCAGCCCAAATGAGCCATAATATATTCATAGGAATAAAATACAATATTCTAAAAAGTACCTCAGCTTTAATATCATCAGAAGAGCTTCCTTTTCTCTTTGAAGATTTCCTTGCTTTTAGGGCATGTATGTGATTAATTAACGAAATAATGTGATTATCTAAAAATATGTTGATGCATTGCAATGGAGTAATTGCATTTTTGGTGAGAGGCTTAGGCCGTGTGACAGTTTTGGGATGGTATGTTCGTGTACGCCGAGTACATTTTTGTTTCTCTGTGTCTTATTTGTATCCAAATTGTCCAATACAAAAATCGTCTCTGAAAAAGCTGCTCTTCTTAAAGCTTCGTTTTCATTACCACAATATTCCCGTTTCGAAACTGAATTGTAGTCTGTCAATAACTAAAAATAAACATGTAAAGTTACAACAAGCCGCCACTTCCATGCAAACTCACACCTCCCTGTAATGGTCACGTGGCTGCCATTGTGATTTGATTGAAAAAACACACGAATATCAAACGAAATTCTATATGCCTCCGTAACGAAATAATACCCTGCAACAATGATGGAAAAATTGAAATTTCCACCATTTCTTGGAACAAATGCTTGCTTGCAACATGGTTAGAATTTTACTGAGCGTGTGTGATACAAAAGTTACCATATAGGTAATAAAAAGAAAATATAAAATTTATGTTGTGTTTGTAGTGCAACAGTCTTGAAAATCACCAACAAACTCATTTTGCTCATATTACAACAATTATTAAAATACTAGTAAACGAATAACTTAAGTTAATTTTAACATAATGTATATAAGATTCCAATTTCTAAATGGGTACATCCAACAAATTCATTTTTAATAATCCCCAGTATTCAAAATAACTTTCGGGACCTGAGCAGTAAGCCTTGTTCTTAATTCGCAAGGCATAGCAGGTTTAAATAATTGTGAAGACTCTTGAGCCACTTATCTCTTTTTCACATTAATCATTGGTTCATCTGGAAATTATAGTTTCTAAGGAACATTGTTAAGTGAAGTAGGTCCTGGTATCAATATGTTACATGTGATATATAACAGCAAAATTAATTATATTCATCCGATATTAATTATTTCTAGCTTCAGGTTTACTGTAAAAAACAAATAAGTAATATATTTTAAACAATGGACAGATGGACAAAATCTTTTGATCATCTCAATATGGTATCGTGTGTATGAAAGGATGTAGATAAAAAGAGGTTGAGAGGGACATTACAAAATAAAGTAAGACAGAAAGAAAAAAGTTAAAATTAGCAGTTAATCAAAAGTTTTTTTTATCAATATGCGTTCTATTGTGACTTGTGTACATTAGTTTATGAAATTCTTCAGTTAAAATGTGACCATCTGTCAATTGTTTAAAACATTCTATAAGTTATATGTTTTTGACAGTTTGCCTAAAGGTAGAAATAATTTCCTAAACGTTGCTGTTATTAGGTATCACATGTAACATATTGATATTAAACAGTTATTCTATTACAATTTTCTGTCTTTAAATTAAGGGAAAAATACCGTTTAACTAATTTTGAGGTACTTATTTAGTTTGAAGCATTACGGAAGTTATGTGCGAATTTTATAGAACCTAGAAATGCCTAATACCCAAATAAATGCCTATTTTGTGTTTAAGTGCATACGTGATACCTATTTTCGTATTTAATGATCAACATGCAATTATCCTTAATCAAAAATTAATCAAATGTACGTTTTTTTGTTTCTATCCCGTAGATTACAGAGAAATCGAACACATTGAGATATCTATGTTGCGTTTTACTGCCACCAGTGCGGCTATTTGGTATTACGACAGCAGTGTAAAATCTCTGGTGGTAGTGGAGTTATTGCATGCATTTAGTGAGTTGAGGTTTTTGCGCAGCGCATGTGAGAATGTGCATATTTAATTCCGCAGCTACATTTTTAATTCGAGTGAAGAAATATATCGGAGCCAAAGCTTTTAAAAGCATTAGCACTTTGGCAATGGATCTCTGGTGATCCCAACTTTTCGGCTAATGGCAATATTATACATATATTGCGCAGCATGTTTCAAAGAAATAAGGCAATTCAGTATAATTGTTGTGTTCTTTACATTTTTATTTTCTCTCCCTAACATTGTAAGAAGAGAATACATTGTAATTATGCGCTGGAGAACGACGAATTTTCTCTTTTTGGCGGACCTAGTCACCAAAAAGTGAATAATTCTTGTTCCTATCCTACATTTGTGTTGAAATATTTTCTGTTTTTGAGGTACGGGATGGGCACATACATTTAAACAATTTTTTTCTTATGGTCCGTTTCGCAGTGTCGCAGGTGACCACGTCCTATTTTCATAGAACAATTTCAACACATATCTGTTACTGCGAATGCACAATATTGTTTCTCTAGATCGAGAGGCACTAATTTAAGATTTGTCTCCTGTTTCTGGGACTACCCGCATGTAAGAGAATGCTGGGGTTCCCTCGAAGCGACGGATTCGAATTGCTTTGTAAATATTTGAGAAGCGTTGAAAGACGAAACACTGCCTTAGGGTTCAGAAAGGTCCTAATGATAAAAGTCCTAAACGATGAATCAGTAACTCATTATTTAAAGAAAGAAGGAATGGCAAGAAATAAAGTATACGATAGAAAAAAGGATAGGATGGGAAGAAAGAAAGGATAGGATAGGAAGAAAGAAAGGATAGGATAGAGAGAAAGAACGGATAGGATAGAGAGAAAGAAAGGATACGATAGAGAGAAAGAAAGGATACGATAGAGAGAAAGAAAGGATACGATAGAGAGAAAGAAAGAATGAAAGAAAGAAAGAAAGAAAGAAAGAAAGAATGAAAGAAAGAAAGAAAGAAAGAAAGAAAGGATACGATAGAGAGAAAGAAAGAATGAAAGAAAGAAAGAAAGAAAGAATGAAAGAAAGAATGAAAGAAAGAATGAAAGAAAGAATGAAAGAAAGAATGAAAGAAAGAAAGAAAGAAAGAAAGAAAGAAAGGATACGATAGAAAGAAAGATAGAAAGGAAAAAAAGAGAGAAGGAGAGA
Source organism: Gryllus bimaculatus (assembly GCA_017312745.1). Classification (NCBI taxonomy): domain Eukaryota; kingdom Metazoa; phylum Arthropoda; class Insecta; order Orthoptera; family Gryllidae; genus Gryllus; species Gryllus bimaculatus. The sequence continues at coordinate 498,136 of BOPP01000356.1, read as the reverse complement.
GCAGAGGGTGGCGTCTGCCGTTGCCCCCTCGCCCCCTGCACCGGCGGCTCGGGGCGTCGCGGGGCGTCGCGGGGCGTCGCGTGGGGCGTCGCTGCGCGTTGCGGCGCTCGTATCGAGCGGCGGCGGCGGCGTCGCGGCGCTGGGCGGGCGCGGGTCAGCGCGACGCGGCGCGAGTCGCGCAGGGAGCCACTCACTCGGTGGCTGCGGAAGAAGCGCGCGGGGAGACAGCGCGGTCGCTCAAGCGCTCGCAACCTCGCCCAGATTTCTCTTTGCGAACGGCGCGGGAACGCGTTAACAAGCAAGAATTATTCTCCGTTTGTGAGCAAAAGCATCAATTTCCTTCATGGAATGAGTCGAAGCATGGCGGACAAATTGAACCAAACAGCAGAGTTTCAATTAGTAAGATGAAGCGCGTTTCGCAAGAAAAAATTGATTTAGTGCTTCATCTATCTGTAGAACCTGCAGAAGGTGAGCATATGTGTTTGCAGGTCTGAGGCATGTTACAGATAATTACAGAATCACAAGACATCACAAAATAAATATACAAATAATTTAGTACATACTCTATAGACTCATGACGATTCGTACATATTACTTAAGTTATAAAGTACAGACGACTAAACACAATTTTAATTAATAATATTGTATGTAACATCTTTGCTCTTGACAGTACGCAAAGCGATTGGTGGTTCGGGAGCAGCTCTTTACACAACAATAACAAATATAAAGTAGTATTGTAATAACGCCGTTTCTGCCCACATTGCCATCAGGAGCGAAAAATAATTTTTCAAAGCTAATACGTCTATTCAAATTCCACTACCAGAACTTGCGTTCTATTAAGCGAGGAACATTATTGCTCAACAATTAGAAACTAAGAATGAAAATTCATACTGCTGTGTCACGGCGTTGCCATTGATGCCACCTGATAACTCGTGAAAGACTGGTCAAAAAAGCGCTAGAAATTAGATTTTGCTATTTCGAAAATCGCGAAAATTAAGTTACACTGGTCATGTTGTTAAAAAAATGTACATTATCTTATGTAAAAAGCTTGAGTAACATTTCATTTAATAAAAAAATCTCTATCATAAATATTGTAATTTCCCGTGTTAAGACATGCCGGTTAACACGGTCGGGAGCTTAGAGCTTGTCCCGGCTGGGGCGGTGCCCCTCTGGTGGGAGATACCTGGTTGAGGGAAATCCCGTAGCCGACGGTAGTTCTCCGCAGAATCTCGCCAGCAAGTGGGGACACCTCCTGAGGAACAACATACACTCAACTTAGGCGACTAATGACTTCAGTACTTGGCGCGCACGGAATTCCTAACACTAACCTTCAATCCAATGTTATGTTTTTGCTAAATCTTACGTGATTTTATCAGCATGTTTTGAGAATTAAAAAAAAAAAAAACTTTTATTCGAGCATTAATAACGCGAAAAATACTTTGCTTTTTCAAAAAAATGTAAATGACCTGTTAGGACTACGAAATAGTCTTCAGCAGTTTTGGAAGAGTAATAAGATGAAATGTGTGTAGCCTCGAGTGGAAAAAATGTAACTGTCGCTGTAATGCCTGCTCCGACAAACGATTCTGTTTCCTGCAATATTACGTTGTCAGCACATACAAGCGTTAGAATATAGTAAAAAACACTAAATAATCCCAAACAAGCTTAATTTTACCTGCTTGTCGTTAAAATTTGCACACTTTTCCAGTTTCCTCGGGGAGACAAAAACAGCTAATCTTGTTTTCTTCGCCAGGTTAGCTTGCTGCGTGGTACCAACATTCAAAATGTTTATATGGTCCTGGTGCCGTAATGTGATACATCTTGTTGCTATAAGTAGTAAATTACTTCCTTTTTCACTTTTCATGTTTTGTGGGTCCTTGAAAAATCGATAAAAGACAAAACGTCTTCCAGCTCGTCCGTCTGTGGCCAATGCTCGTACCTAAACCGTTGAAACGATGTTTTCCGAAGTTGATACTTCCCGATCGATGTGAACGAACCGGAGAACATACGAGTTTTAAATTAATATGGTGATTTTGGGAGCGACTGCAACGCCTCAACATCGTTTTCGGAATATTTAAAAAAATTAAACCCTTGAAACTTGAAAATGGCACAGGTCTCACGTTCATTCATTTCCGCGATTTTTCAAAAATTGAAAAAAAAAGAAGATTTTTTGCGTTTTTTAGCCACTACAATGCTAAAGATAAAGATTTTCATTTATGAATCTATTATTTCTAAACATCCGGAATAAGTTTATGTATAATTATTAGAAATGTGTGTTTTCGTGTAATTTTCCGTGAAATATAGTCAATTTCTGAAAAATTATTTGCTAAAAAGCAGCTCTCTTTTTTTCTGAAAATTTTCTCCTCTTGGGTATCAAAAAACGTTAAAATTATTTGATTTGGGTCTTATTTTAGGCAATGTATCTGAATTTTTAAAACTCCTCCTTCTTCAAAAATTGTAAAAATGCAATATTGACGATAGAGATTTTTGTAATAAATGAGATCTCCTAAAATGTTAGATGTTTGAAAAACAACATGTAACATTTTTGAAATAAGATCAACTTTCACTTTTTTTCTACTTGAAGGTTTTGGAATTTATAAAAGACATTATCTTTAACGTCTCAAAAAGTTTCTTTAAACTTACTCGTATGTATTAAAAAAGGTTAGAAAATGGAGGTTGTTACAATTTCGGCAAACTTTTTGAATTTTTTAACATTGCCAATAAGTAACGTTGGAGAAGTGAAGTATTGAAGATAGTTTTTTGGGTTCAGTTATATATGTTCTAAAAATTTATATCTTTAAAAAGGTTAATACATTTGTTTGAAAAAACGAGTAGATTTAGCTTTATTTCTGCTTAAAGTTAATGCAATTCTTAAAGGAAAACATTTTCTCATAAACGGATCTAATTTGTTTTTATTTAATTTTTTGTGGGGGATAGAGCAAAGGAGTCATAAAGATGGCGGTCTAATTATCGTTTTACTCCCTGATTTTTCAAAAGTTCTTGTTAGAAATATGGGCCTTTAGATTTTTAAGCGTCGGCCGAGCGTGGCATAACGGCAAAGATCATGGCGAGATAAATCCATGGACCTAGTTTCAGTTCTGACCTACAGGAAACTTTTTTTGCAGATTGGAAACAGCAGATTCATGTAGTAGTATAGGATTTCGAAGCTGTGACAAACACTACGAGAAAGAACGTGCTGTTACAGCGCCACTAGTTTTCCTTGCACGTTTCCATCTCGTGTAGAACTGTTATAGTTTTCATCTTTCATTTTTACGTCTTCTTCTATTTCATTTAATATTTCCCGTTCCCTTCTTGCACCAATCGTGTTCTCCAAGCACTTCCTCTTTGGTATTCGCTCCTGCTCACATTCAGTGGCCGAATAGCCGTTGTAATGACCGTCAATACCACTAGCGATTTCCATTATTGCCCGATTTACTGTGCTATCGAAAGCAAAATCCACGAGGAACGCTTTCCCAGATAGTGCAGCACGTTCTCACACATTCGCCGCAGAGGAAATACTGCGTCAGGGAAGTGCTCGCTGTTTCACAGTATAGACTAGAGAATGCGCCGGCGTCGTTTTGGTGGGGGTGGCGTCTGTTTTGAGGTGCGGGCGTAATTTCAAACGCTACTTCGCTCATTTTCTCGTCAGACAGCGAGCTTACGTATCTTTTACCATCGATTTCAATCACGGAATCAACTTACCGGTGGAGAGTGTTGCTGATGGCAATCTACCTGTTTATGGCGCAATTTGATTTGCAAACGTTGTGTATTGGTGACCGGTCTTATCAAGTGTTGGAGATGACGATGGCGAAATGTATGTCTCCGAGATGCGCCAACGCTGTTCGACAGGGTGAAGAAAAACAATTCTTCAGGTTTCTCTGCGTGCGTGAAAGGTGAGTGACATATTTTGGATGATGATAATGAGTTACTGTAAATGAATAGAAAATAAATTACTGCCTTTGGTTGTTTTATAGAATTCATAAAATAATAGTGCATTTATTAGGCTTAACCCGATTGAAAAACTGATTATTTGTCTGTTATTATTATCAATTTATTATTATTATTATTATTATTATTATTATTATTATTATTATTAAGTTTGAGTCAAGTGCGTAACTTCATGAATTTCTATCAACTATTGTGCTATTTCATGCATTATTCCGTGCGTTTCAGACAACTAGTAAGCTTTTTTTAAAGGTCGCATAAACTTCTAGCTCATTAGCGACCACTATTGCATGAAACGGTATGGTAATTGTGAGGATGACACGATATGATGATGATAGGGGGTGAAAGGACGAGCACAATACAACCATGCCTGAGGCGGGACTTGAACCCGCGATCCTTCGGTCCGAGATCGCTTCGGCACTACTGTCTCAGCGATCTCGGCCACCAGATCAGCTATAAGCTTTATTAATCACTGTTTTATGTTTTTTGCGTAATACTGTAACTTATTCGTACTATATGAGTCTTCTAAAATTTCAAGGTATTGATTAATGTTTTAAATTTTCAAATATTTGTGTCATTACAGGTGCCATTAGTGGCTCCTGTTCTGTGGCCTGCAAAACAGATTCAGTCTGCTGGAGACGCCAATAAGAGATCTGTATTACATGAAATTATCCTTGAGGAAGTCAGATTTCAAGAATGCAACTGATTTATGAATGGATATGGAAAGCAATTGTATTCGACGCTCAATAAATATTTTTTTTTTTGTTTCGTACAAAAATTACACCATCAACATTCCACAACAAATGTGTAGTTCTGTGTAGTCTTTGTAGAATTTTTCAAATCGTGCGTCTTTATTACTCTGCAATTGTATGGTTTGAATGAAGATAGGAGTTGGATAAATCGGTCGTTCATGGTACCGGTTCCTTTATCACGAGAACAATTGTTCATTAGAATGGAGTCTGCTCTTAACAATGTGAACAGATGAATGTGTGATGCGTCAATCATCATTTACGAGGTACATTTGAACATTCGTTTTACACAAAAGGACATATTACCTCAATTTAATAGTATTCTATTTATATGTTGCTAATTTAATAGTGCTGTATTGGGGGTTGTCGCCACCAAACCACTGCTATCCCGCTATCACAAAATTATACAAATAAAATAATATAAATTTATTACTTAACCCTACGCAAAGCAAACTACATTATTTTCGAGTTTATTTGTATTTCATTCATTTAATTAATCTATGAACGGATTATTTCAGTTCGTATTGTTCATGCTAGAAATCAATTTTATAACCAAAGCAATTTGACACCAAATGGTTCTCGTCGCGTGAACACTCGTCGCCACTCGACGGATGTAACGTGCAACGTTCGCGAGGGCCTCCCTGGCCTCGCCCTCGCAAGCTAGATTTATGGACCTCCCTCACTTTTAAGAGGTTTTTAAGGGAATAGTATTGTAGTGATATGCACTTCTAGTAGAACATTTTCTTACCCGAAACTACAAAACAGAAATGAAAAAGTAAATCTACCTAATCGTTGGAGTAGTGACGGTTACGATACCTGTAGAAATTCTTTCATCATATCCACATCACGGGCTTTCCTTCTCCACATGTACTCTCATAACGATGAGTCGAAGTAGTTTTAAACGTTTTGCAAACAACGTTTTGCGTTTGTATAAACCTCCCTCCCTTTTAAGAGTTTTTTAAGGGAATAATATTGTAGTGACCTGCACCTCTACTAGAACATTTTCTTACCCGGAACTATAAAACAAAATTAAAAAAGTAAACTTACCTAATCGTTGGGAGTAGTAATGATTACGATACCTGTAGAAATTCTTTCATCATATCCACATCACTGGCTTTCCTTCTCCTCATGTACTCTCAAAAAGATGAGTCGAAGTTGTTTTCAGCGTTTTGCAAACAACGTTTTGCGTTTATATATCTCCCTCACTTTTAGGAGGTTTTTAAGGGAATAGTATTGTAGTGACGTTCTACTAGAACATTTACTTGCCAGAAACTACATAACAAAAATAAAAAAAGGAAACGTACCTAATCATTGGAGTAGTAACGGCTTCGATACCGAGAAGAAATTCTTTCACTCTATCCACATCACGGGATTTCCTTCAGCCCATGCACTCATAAAGATAAGTCGAAGTTGTTTTCGGCGCTTCACAAACACGTCGGGATGCTCAAACACCAGGGTTCTTGACACCACTGTGTTGTTTTCAAAATTACTTCGCAAATCATTCACCTAAATTCAAATATCCATCATCTACATTCAAATTTTCCATCACAGTTAAACCCAACAAATCTATAGAAAAATACAAGAAAAGCGAATTCGAAAAGTATATTCACCGAACATCATGCAAAAACTCGTGAAATATTACACCAATAAAGAAAATTTGTTACTTACCGTTAGAAATGATACAATTGGAGACGTAAATTTATATTCAAACTTTCACAATACAAAATGAACGAATCAGTATCTTGATCTACTCATTCATTGATACGCTTAATTCTGTTAACTTGTTTACTGAACAGGTACCGTACACTTCTAATCAACCATGAGGCGTTAGAAGAATGAACGTGTGTTTTAAGCTCCCAAGTATTATTCGTAATTCATATTAAGATATTAGATTAAGATATTTTTCAAACTAAACTCCAGACTTGGAAGAAAATTTGCAAAAAACCATATGGTGCGTATCTACAATCTAGAAAAAAACAGTTTCTGGGCGTTTGGAATATATTTTAATGATGTTGCCAAAATTATGGACTGTATGGAATTCAATAATTACAGACTCAGAAAACACCAATTAATCAGCCGCAATAAAATACACATATGTCACCGTTATGGAATTCATTACGAATTTCAATTGTACTTGTTTTATTAACGGCTTATGTAAATGATAGATGTGATTAAACGGTTATTGTTTAAACTTTTGAACGTAGATTATCACAATGTGCAAATACGTAGGTAAATTGTATTTTCCTTGCAAGTAAATTGTCATGGAAGCTATGTTTGATTCCACAGCTCATATGACAGAGATGTTCATGTAACGTACGCTCCAATTCAGGTGGGATCAAATATTTGCACATTGTCGCAGTGATTTTCAGTACAATTATAGTAGTTTCACAATCATGACAAAACTATTTCTAAAGGCAAACTACATTTAATCTAATGGGCAAGCCATTCTGTTATGTTGATCTAAAACTATTCATTCCCATTGTATGTGATACTATGTACTCCAATAAAATGAAGGTATGTTTTTATATTACTTGTTAAGTTGGTGGGGATAAAATTATAATTGTATTAATGCAAATACATAGATTCGTGTGTCAAGAACTGTTTAGAATAGAATACTAGAGTACCAGATTATTCTTTTGTACCTGTATTATATATGATCATCTGAGATTGTTTTCAAAATATATTTTATCAATACTATAATAAATGTTTTTTTAAAAATAAAATTGCCATTTGATTCTTCTCCTACCTGTATTCTTCCTGTTACTTCTTTTAAATAATAAGCACACAGCGGAGTGCGTGAAATTATGGAGGTTATAATCTACTTTGGATGTCCAAAACGTAGATTTGGCACTGTGCACATGTCAGCTGTCACAATGATCAAGAAGTATCATTGCGCAGAGTTGTTGATTTTCGCTTGTACCTTAATATAGATGGTTGCTTGCCAGTTTCCTTCATATTCTATATTTGACAAAGTATTCACAGTGGCAGGAAAAGTCTTATTGCGGTGGGTATTATTGTGATGTGAGGTCCGAAACTTCAACAGACGCTAGGAGGTGAACCCCTGAACTGCATCCCCTGACTCGCATCTAAGTGTTGTTAGAAAGACATAAGAAGGTGCTATAAACAAAGACGATCTGAGTCGCGCCAGAGAAGAGGGTTATGCATTGAGTTTTTCAGAGACGTGTCAGAGACCGCACGTCACCACTATACTGTTAAGTAAAAATTTGTCCTCAGTGTTGTAGTTTTGCAATGTTAATTATTTTGCGATTTTCGAAAATATAAATTTCAACGAAACTGTTTCTTGCACATTTTTTGTAAGCTTACTTCGATCTATTGAAAAAAACAACAAGAAAAACATGTATTTGAAAATATTTTTACTTCCCAACTCTTTCCTTTTACTGCGTAGGTAAGGTAATCGCATGATTAAGTATGATGATTGGGCAGTGGAAATCGACGATTTTCTGAGAGTCGAGACCTGGTAAAAAAGTGGATAAATCTAGTTTGCATAGGTATTTTAAAAGTTCTTCCTCTAACGAATTAAGTAGTCAGAACCCATGCTTTGTGAGTCCTTGATACCGAATAATCGATTAACGGCAAAACGTCTGTCAGTCCGCTCGTCCCTATGTGGTCAATGCCAGTCGTATGCCACTAGATAAGCCATTTCCGGTCCTTACTTGAATTTTTGGTGGCTCTATACCTTTCTGTGCTACATCTACATCTCTGATCGTGGATCGGCCAGCCAATCTCACTTGTAAGGATTTTTCTGACTGTACTGGTTGATTTTCTGTTTCCTGCGATGAACGAATACTAAACACGAGCGTCTTTGTGTGCGGCAAACGCCTTCGAGTTGTTGATTAATCATCCCTTTTTAATTTCATTTGTATTGAATTATGTTTTTCATACGTATTTATGTTTATCTGAAAGTAATTTGGGTACAAAACCCCACGTGGGCGAATTCATGCTGAGAAAATGTACGTTTGTAGAAATGAACTAATTGTAAGTTGTTATTCCAGTCGAAAGGAATACGTGTTTGATATTCATTACACATTATGTATTGTGATGCCAATAGGTGTATTTGAATATAAATTATGTAAATCTCAGATCTTTCAGGATCATTCATAGCCGTTGGTCACGCTTCGCGTTGTGACTTCTGTACACAGTTTTAATATTTATTTTGTGATATTAGGTATTTTTACATTTATTTTTACGTTGCAGCTAAAAGAACCAATGTGATATTTGAACTCAAATAGAAAATGTTAAATATACATAGACCATTATAAAAGTTACATTCAAACGATTTAAGTCAAACAGCATTTTGTTGGGAAGTGTGATACATTACTGTATGACATACAAATAGAACAATATCTCTCTACATACTCTCTCAGTCGCTGCAGATTATTTTTCTGTGCGTTGCGTTAATAGTTTGATGCTCTTACGATAGAAACTCGCACCTTGGTCTTGGAGACAGCCAAGAACAGTTGTGTGAGGCTGGTCATTGTTGGAAAATTGTCTTCCTCCCAAATTGAACTTACCGAATACGTGCGAGTTGCAGAGCGCAAGATCGGGACTATAGGATGGATGCTGCCAGACCTTTCATCCAAAAATGCGAGGTAGATCTTGTGTTTGTCGTGCCTTGTGAGATCTTGCATTGTCGTCTGGAGGACAAAGCCTTTTCTTAATTTTCCAGGTCACTTGTTTTCCACCGCGCTACGCAAACCTCTTCTGTTTCGCGACGCACCATTAATGGTCGAGCCCTTCCGCGTATACTCGATGCAGACAACTCCTTTGCTATCGAAAACTAGAGCGCTACAACAGCACATACTTTACCGTATAATTGGGAACGGTTAAGTAATATTCAGTCATTAAAATTCCTGACCTCAGTTTAGCCATCACTTGAAATAGTCCAAACCAATTCGAACGAAGCATCTGCGGTTCGTAAGTGCAATTATTTCGGTAGTCAGGAATAGTAGCCTTCTTTCTACTACAAAAGAAACAAGAATGAATAGATTTTGCAATATTTGCGGCATTCTGTACAGACAGGCAAGGATAATTTCACATATAATTTGAACATACAGATTAAATCCCATCAGTATATCGCCTTATGAATGCGTACGATACTACGATATTAGCACGTAATGTCCATCTTATGCATGTCTGTAAATCTATTTTTGCCGACTTTTATACAGTTGAATCTACCACTTTATTGTACGTAGAGACATTGTTTCATTTACATTTAGTTATAAAAAGCCTCCACATCTGATTCCTCTCCCATTCACGAAGAAATTCTCGGAATTACTCCTCAAACGCCTATATCGCAACATTGTGTGGTACGATGGTAATATCAAATTATTGCAGAATAAATTAACGCCCGTACAAAATTATCGCATTCAATTTTATAAATGTTTCAATTTTTTATGTTCGTCACTTTTGAAATTGTATTAACTATGGAAGTTTTCGATTTCTGGAAAAATTCTTTTTTAAAGGAATTATTATCATGTATATATTATTTTATAATGTGTTGCAATTCTTTCCCGGATGAACTGCTCAGACAGGTGCAGCAAGTTGTCGTTTGATAGCTGGAAATATCCAATATTTGCATGTGTACTTTTTATTTTTGTTACCACATAAACATTAATAGGAAAAAAAGTTTTTGAATTTTTGAGGTGGTGAGGCGGATCAGGCATGACAGTATAGGGCGAGGGATGGCGAGGAGCAGGGTAGAATTCAGCACGCCAGTGGCAGGCCAGGGAATACCAGGGCAAAGCAGAGCAGGCCCGAGCAGGCCACGCCAAGGAGAGGATACGACATAGGCAAAATGCATTCCTTATTCTGTCGGAATAGATGAATGTGGTAAAGAGATTCGGCTTTAAACTTTCCTTGCAATTTATTGGCACGGGTTTCCGTTAGTTTCAAATAATACCACATGCAATATTTCGTAATATTATTTTAACATTTCTGTCGCAATGACTTTGTTGTTTCTTTTCTTGTTGGTTTTCCACAGACAATTTTACGTAATTCTTCCTTTTTTGATGAATGCAAATTCAGCCTCACAGCAGCTTTCTTTTTGCTTGTAAATATGTTGATTCCTTGCGTCAACCTTTTTTATTATACTTACATTTTTACTTATAAAATATTTATTGAATTTGTTTGCTGAATTGTTCTTGTCTTTAATACCTTCATCGAATAAATCTTTTGTCATTGTATCAGTTTTTATCTTTTGTTAATATTTGAAATACTTTCCACAATTCTTTCCTATATTTTTTTTGTTTTTCAGTAGAATTGATCAATAATATGTAACTTTATTTCTCTCAATTAATTTATTTACATTATTTCTCATCTTCTTGTATTCTTCCCACATTTGTGGTTTTCAGGGTCCTTGAGTTATTTTGAATGCTTGATCTCTCTCTCCGCGCATCGTTCTTGCTTCTCCGCAACGCCATTTTCTTTTGTTCCGGGGCGCCGAACGGGAGCGGAGGCGGGCGGAGGCGGCGGTCTAGTTGGAGTCGCGCGTGAGAGCGGGTGGGGAAGGGGGGAGGGGGGCTTGAAACGGGCCGCGCGCGAGGGCGTTTGGCTGCGGGGAGAGATGGCGGAAAGTAGAACTGAACGTAATGTGCGTTCACCATACATTGGGTTACGTCCGCCTGCCACTCCACCGGCGCCCCCGCCCGCCCCCGCCCCTCATCGCCCCCGCCGACATCGCCGCCGCTCCACTCGCGTCGCCGCCCTCCGCCCACGAGCACCGCTCTCGGGCGCCACTCGGGGCGGCTGTCGGCTGCTTTTGGACGCCCGACGGCCACCCTGCACGCCCCCCCCCTTCTCAGTCCTCTTTGCCGCCGCCGCCCCGCTCCCTCCACAGCCAGCGAATCCACGCCACGCCACGCCACGCCACGCCCCGCGACGCCCCTCTCCCACCCCGCCCCGAACCTCCCACACACCTGCCCCACGCGCTGCCTCTGCCCCTCCCCACCAGCCCCCTATCAGCCGCACCCCTCACCTCCCGCGACGCATTCTCCCTTTCACGGCCCTCCCGCTCCTCCCCCACACCCACGCCCTTCCCCACGCCCTCCTCGCTGGCCCTCCCCGTCACACCTCCTCCCAACCGCGCCCCTCCTCACCACGCCCCTCCGACCTGCGCGGCGCACCTCCGCCGCTTCTCCCAGCCTTTCCCCGCTCCGCGACGTCACGTTCAGCCCGCGGTGCCTTCCCGCACCTCCTGTGCCGCCCCGCCTCGCTCCGTCCCTCTCCACCAGCCTGCCCCTCCCACGGCCGTCTCGTTCAGACCAACCACGCCCACGCGCCCTTCTCCGCCCTCGCCCCCTCTTCCCACCGCGCCCAGCCCCGCCCCGCCCTTCCACGCCTCGAGGGCCCCAGCGGGGCGCCCGCCCTTCCTCTCTCGTTGTGCCAACGAGCACGCGCCGCGCCGCGCCGCGCCACTTTTATCGCGACTTCTGAATATGATGAGCGACATGCGAGTCCAGTGGAATCAACCGGATGACGGCGAGAGAAGCCAACGGTAGACTTGTTCTGAGCCCGAGAGGGATTGATGTATTTGTAGGATAAGGTACTCTTAAGATATTCAAACTAGGGAGAGGGGAAGTTATTGCTATAAATGATGTATTGATTAAATGTTTTTTGTTTAAGTTGCGTCAACTTTCTATTACTAATCTGACAGTAGCTTTTATTTAAAATTTATCCAAACTTTGCCAAAAAGTTGTACTTACATACGTGATTTCAGAAAGATACTACGAAATTAGGTTTTTTTACCATTTTTTGCCTAGTTACGGGATTTGGGCTTCATTTATTTTCAAGCGTTTAATTTTGAAACTATAAGTAGGAATGACGTCTGCTTTGCACCAGTGAATTTCTCGTCGAGAGTTGTACTTTATACGAGATTTCAAAAAGGTACTACGAAATTAGTTTTTTCCCCATTTTTTGCCCCAATTTCGGAATTTGGGCTTCATTTGTTTTCAAGCGTTTAGTTTTGAAACTAATAACCGGATTGACGACTGATTTGCACCATTGAATTTCGAGTAGAGAGTTGTACCTATATACGAGATTTTGGAAAGATAAAGAGTTTAGATTTTTTCCAAATTTTGCCCCATTTTCAGTATTAGGGCTTCATTTGTTTTAAAGCGTATAGTTTCGAAACTAATAGTCGGATTGACGTCTGCTTTGCACCATTTAGTTTCTCGTCGAGAGTTGTACTTACATACGTGACTTCAGAAAGATACAACAAATTTAGGTTTTTTCCTATTTTTGCCCTTATTTCAGGATTTGGGCTTAATTCGTTTTCAAGCGTTTAATTTTGAAACTAATAGTCGGATTACCTGTTGCATTGCACTATTGAATTTCTCGTCGATAGTTGTACTTGTATACGTGATTTCAGAAAGATACTACGAAATCAGGTTTTATCCAAATTTTTGCCCCAATTTCGGGATTTGGGCTTCATTTGTTTTTAAGCACATAGTTTCGAAACTAAATGTCGGATTGACGACTGCTTTGCACCATTGAATTTCGTGTCGAGAGTTGTACCTTTATACGTGATTTCAGAAAGATACCACGAGCTTAGAGTTTTTCCAAATTTTGCCCCATTTTCAGTATTAGGGCTTCATTTTTTTTTCAAGCGTATAATTTCGAAATTAATGGTCGGATAGAAGTTGGCTTTGCACCTTGGAATTTCTAGTCGAGAGTTGTACTTATTTATGTGATTAGAGAACGATACTACGAAATTAGTTTTTTTCCCATTTTTTGCTCCAATTTCGGGATTTGGGCTTCATTTGATTAAAAGCGTTTAATTTCGAAACTAATAGTTGGATTTGTCCGTCATTTTACTAATAACGTTGCGACAGGGTAATTTATTAAGTACAATCAATCAATTACCTTGAATTGAGGTAGATGTCAACAAAACAAAACTCATCGAAGGGGAATATTAGCATACATCGTGTCAGCTAGTGCTTATGCAGAATCATAATCTTGAAATTATTTAAACGAAAGCAACAAAATAGCAGAAAAAAATGAAAATTATCACGAAATCGGAAATCATCAATTCTGTGCTCCCTAGGGACAATAAAATAAGGTTTTAAGGCTCTAAAAAGCTTTGTTTCAGAGTTAAGTACCATGTACAATAGTAGTGTGTGGTAGTGATGCGACAGCGATGTTACCAAACAGCGTTGTTCAAAATTAAAACAACATTGCGAATAATACATCGACTCTAAACTATCGACGTTTTAAAGATGGTTTAGTAACTTCTAATATTAAATTCGTGAGCAACAAAATGTAATTTGACAGTGGCCATGTTTATTAATTATACTCAATATTTAAATCAAAACGAAGTTTAAAAAATTTCTTAAAACAAAGACAAAACGACAAAGTCTGAGCGCCCGGAGACATCTCAAAGGACCAGTCTTCAGTTCGGCGAAGAAGGGTAAGGGGAGAACGGGCAGGCCCTCTAGGGCCAGAGCTTATGCGTTGACCGCATCTCCTCACATTTTCGTTTAATCTCATTCAATATTCACGATTTTGCAGCAGTATCTATGTACATGAAATCATTTTGAACCAAAGAGCTCCCAACGAGCGCTCTACTAGTCATTGCACATAGCCGTGCTCTTTGGCTCTATTACTGCATTTACTCTTCGACTCTATGCTTCAACACAAGGTTCTACGCGGCTTTTGGTTGCACTTTTGGTTGGTGGGGGTTTTGTCGCCGAACGCTTAGCGGACACTAATTTTCTAACACCTGACACTAGCTGTAACTTACTTTTATGAATTTCGCGTGAGATTTAAAGTACAGAATTTCAGTCAATCATTAACAGTATTGAATGCATTATTTATGGGTTGGAGAAATTTTCCTTTTATATTAGGTTTGTTGATTCAAAATGTACAATTGTGTTAAGTTGGCCGTTCTGAAAGGAAGTCCCTTCGTTTCTCTCACGGTACACATTTCCCACTGAGTTACATTCTGAGACTGAGAGCGCTGGTGTAAATACAAGTGTGTGGAAGATCTTTCTTTATTACAACAATATATACCAGGGTAGTGAAATTTTATAAATAAAATAATTTTATTTGTGTAAAACGTGTCCAAACAATAGTGTTAGTTGCAAAGTGCTGCAGTAAGATCACGGTATTTTCGAAATTAAGTATTTTTTGGTATGAATTTTATTCCCGTCAATTGTATAAATGCGCGAGCGCAAGATGTGTATATATTTGACACGGACACTGCGCATAAATGTATGTAATGTTTGAATATAGTCTTTTATTAACATCAATTTTAATTAATTTACATGAATTGCTTCCATTTTATAATAAACGTTAGTGTTCTGGATTTTGGAAATTACATTTCCGTCATTCGATGGAGCTGCAACTTCCAGTTTGTTGGGATATCAGCCTCCACTGCTCCATGTGCGAAATTCGAAAGACGTTGAAAATACCACGGCATCAAAGTCAACTCTGACGCCAGATTGTTTGCTCGATGAAGGCGGTACGAACAATGTTGGCTGATTCGAACACATAAACTAATCGTGCTAACAATTCTTTTCGAAAAATCGAAAATGAAAAAAACATGGAGCACTACAGATCGATGTTTTGAAAACATCGTCATCGATGTCGTATTCCTAGTGTTTTGGAGCGGGTAACATCTGCACGCTATCTAATTTTATTTAATATATTTGTAAGTCATGTTGCACATAAATTATAGTTTTATGCATATGAACCTTAGGTATGCCAAATCTCACACAAGTCAGTGCACGCATTATGCTTACAAGGTACAAAGTTTTCTCCTATAATCAAATATGTAGATTATTGCATATGTGAGTACGGGGGCTTTAAATGATAAAGTATGAAGGTTCTGCAAGATACAAGTTTTCTAAGAAAACGAGCTCCAATTTGCGCTTTTTCAGAAATGTTCAAAAGGGAATTTTGTTGTCGCTACTCAAGTTTTCCTTTGCTTTTTTCCTGGTGATAGTGTTAAAATCATCATAAGCAACGCACTTTTGTTTTTGCAATTTTCGAAAATTGACGTTTGTCGAAAACGGGGCCAGCCCCCTTTCTTGGTCGTGCTTTTCTACGAGTGAGTATAACATTTATAGAAAAGAAATTGGAACCGTTTCTGAGAAAACATTTGTTTAAAGAAAAATTAAGTAAATACTACTCAACTTTTCGAAAATTGAAAGACGACCTTATTCAAGATCGATTTTTGATGAACAGATTTAATTTAAACTAGAAAAAGCATCTTCAATATTGTAGTTGTTGGAAAACGCCGAAAAAAGTGTCAACGTGTGCGATTTTCGGAAATTCAACAGTTCAACGAAAATGTGACCAGCACCACTTCTTTTTCCCACACAAGAAACACAGAAGAAAGGGAAAAAATTGACGAAATTGACGTTGAAGTACACACAAGAAAGGGGAAAAATTGACGTTTGTTTGTAAAAAAAATGTTTGTGAAAATTCCGCATGTTTCGCGCAATATTACGCAAAAACTACTCATACTTCCGAAACATTTTGTCGTCAATCGATTTTCCGATATGAAGGTCCAACAAAACATGGTTTCTGCCTACACATGTTAGTTAGTAATTTATGTAAACAGACCACGCATGTTTCTGATACTATCAACAATAATAGTAGTAGTAATAGTAATAATAATAATAATAATTGTTGTATATAGATATAATTCTATTATTTGTCTCATTGTCGGAGTAAACTGCCTTACAAAAGAACCATTACCGAAAAATATTATATATAAAAAAACGATCGATGACTATGTATGTGTGTGTTCGTGTTCCAGCTTAACTCTTCAACGCGGGAACAATGTCATTTCAACAAAACTTGATATACATTATTATTCTGGAATTACAGAGGGGAATATAATACTGAGGGGGTAACACCCCCAGAGAGGTGATGGGAAGGGAGTGACATTTACAAACAAAATCATTATGCAACCCGCAATGTACATACCACGTGTAATGTGCACTGAGCGGGCAAAGTGGACGAGACGGGCAGGGCAGTTTAATAGATGATTGTGATAAATGGATGCACGGACCACGCCGCGTATTCACCCGACAAAACATAAGTAAATGGCGCATATGTACTTTGCCTCCTATTAAGTAGGAATACAATATAGGATAAGATGTTTTTTCTCGTTAATCAAAAATTAGCTGGTAAATGTTTTTGATATCGAAAACTGGTGGATAGTATCCGTTGTAGGAAACGTTTCGAAGCTTACTTCAGACTTTGGCTGGATGAAGTTCACACTAGACTACACGAGGTGGTTTAAGTATGTGCGGTAGTTTACGCTTATGTGAAATAACACTTATGTGATAAATAGGATTTAAATGGTGGCGAAAAGTGTCTAAGGGGAGTGAAACACAACTTGGGTCGTTTGGAGAATTTTGTTCCAAACAGACATTGTCCAACAGACAATGGTGAAAGGGTGACTAGAATTTGCAATTGATTCTAGAAAACTCTGGTAGAACTACACAACATAAACGCATAATGTGTGAACTTTACTTAATGAGTTCAACATAGTAAAGGAATTAATTTACTGCAAAAAGGATTACGCTTTTGTACATTTTCGATATTAAGGTCCCCACAATACGCGTTTTCCTGTTGAAAAAATCGCATTTTTTATGATTTTTGTCGTAGATTTACCACACTCTTTCTTACTCGGTAAGTACTTAGTAAGGCTAGTAAGTAAAAAAGGAGAAGTAGATAAAATAGCATACATAATGCCGTCCAGACGGTTTTCCTCATAACTGATTTCCCCCCATTGAGCTGGGTAAAGAATATGAAGTGGTCGACCTCGTTAGCCCAATTGCCTAGCTGCGCTCCATGAAGTTACGGAAGTTAAGCAACTCGAGACACCTCGGACTTCTTGATGGGTGACCATCAGGAAACGCTGGTTACTAACTGCCGAAACCTTTAGAAGCTAGTAATAGCTAAAACGGATCACAAAGCACAAACATTATGCGTTTATTTTGTTTAATTCTTCCACAGTACCCTAGAATGAATTGTAAAATCTAGTCAACCCTTTCACCATTGCCTTGATGTTTGTATCAAAATTCTCCAAACTTCACGACTTGTCTTTAACTCGCG
Source organism: Gryllus bimaculatus (assembly GCA_017312745.1). NCBI lineage: Eukaryota > Metazoa > Arthropoda > Insecta > Orthoptera > Gryllidae > Gryllus > Gryllus bimaculatus. The sequence continues at coordinate 480,359 of BOPP01000356.1, read as the reverse complement.
TTATACACGTCTCGTCGGCATCCTAATTCTTGTTGATCACACAAGTGTTATTTCACGTAACGGTAACCTACCGCACATACTAAAAAGGCTAAAATTCACCACTGCGTTTAAATAAAACGTTCCAACAGCTTTGCCCTAACGGGTTATAATGGAATGCGCAGTGAAAAACAGACAAAATTCCTCGCAACATTCCCTGCAACCGCCATCCATCAGCCCCTCTTTCACTCACAGTGCGGGGAGCGTCACGAGTGGCTGCGAATAATTCCATTCTGTTTTTTTATTGCGTTGTGAATATTCCAGAGCATTGGTTTATTTATCACACGAAAAAATGTCGTATTTGTTTGCCTCTATCGTAAACTTGTTGAAATATTCGCCATCATACCGTGTTTTCTTTTGTTGTGTACTGCGTTCGACGCTCTGTTATACGTATACGCTTGCGGTGGTGAAAAATTCAAAAGGGATTGCAAGCGGGATCACTTGACTCCAGAGTGCGTGGGAGGAAGTACTGAAAACGCCCGCTGACGGGGGGGGGCTCACGGTGATGGGAAATGCTTGCATTTAGGGCAGAATCAATATTAATTTATCGTAGTACTATGTACTGTCGTAGTGAAGAGAAAGTTTAATAATGCTGTGGCAGAAAGAAATCGCTGATTTTTCGCTAGAAAAATTCCCATTGGATGCGGTAGAACCAATTAATTGTTCCTTCAGGTAATAAAGCACGCTGGGAAGTCAAGAGTCCACGATTTGCAGGACCTTGGTACAAAAACATGATTAACCACAAATTTCTGTCTGTGGTCAACACTAGAGCATAAGAAGTTGAGACAAGATTCTGAAAAATTGATATTTTCCGATTCATATGGACGAAATCGATCCCCTCCGAGTTTCAAACGAATATTTTGATTTGGAGAATAATTGACATTAAGTCTTAATATTTTTTAAATTTTCTCAAAAAATGGCTTCGAAGTTCTTGATTAAACTTTTTCCTCGCATAGCCCGAAGCGCCTAAAATGAGCACGACTATCTCTCTGACGTTAATGTCATTGAAATTTGGACAATTGCAAAATTTCAAATGTTTTCGGCGTATTCTTACAACTACTAGATATATTGAACATTATTTTGCATGACATAGTGGCGGTTTTAATTTCTTTAACAATTTTTCTCAAAAAGGATCTAATTTTCACTTTACATTTTCTCCTTGTATGTATAAAAGACAGTATAAATGGATCCTAGTGTCATTTGAAGTTGGATATGTATTTTCGATAATTAAAAAAGTTAACATTTTAACATTACAAAATTGACAAAATTGAAGGTAAAGATTTTTGCCTTAAACAAAACTCTTTTAAAAATAAGCTTTATAATAAAGACCATGTACAATTTTTGAAAACAAAAACATGTAGTTTCCCGTATTTTTGGGTTGAAATCAATGTAAATAGTAAAAAGAACATTTTATCTAACAGTGGTTCAATTTTTGTTTATTTTTTATGTTTAAAACTAGGGACGCTTAAAATAACGGTAGGTCTAATTTTCGTTGATATTTCTGAATTTTCTAAAATGCATGTTTGAATTATTGGGTTGGGACAATGAGATTTTTAAGTATCGGCCTTGAGTTTGAATCTCGGTGCGGAAAAATGTTGCTGGTTGAAAACTTTTGAGCAGGTTCATAAAGCAGAGAAAAAAATAAATAATGCGGGAAGGTATGTGCTGTTGTAGCACCACTAGTTTTCCCTGGTGGTCGCTTTTATGGTCTCCTATGGTAAATTGTACCACGCTAGAGCAGTACCATAAACCACGGCCTACCCGCGACCCTTCCTTCCCAACCCGTCCGCCCTCTGAAGGTGGCGTTCAGCGCTGCCCCGTTGGCGTACTGCTCGGCTCGTGCCCCGATCTCGAAATCTGTGAGTCTCCCTCTTTGTAGATGTGAGTGCAAGCGGAGAATCAGAATGATGTAGATTGCTTGGTTGTTGGTAATTCCGCGAGCGCGTCAACTAAGGTCATTAGTTCCGTAAGTGTAGTGCGTGTTTTGTTTTCCTCGGGAGGTGGCGACATCCACCGCTGACCTACCGTCCTCCCTCAACGAGGTATCTCCAACAAGCGAGATGCCGCCCCATCCAGGACACGCGCTAAGCTCGCCTTCCGCCAGGTGTGGCAGTGTAGTGCAAGTTAGAGTACGCGTGTATAAGTACGGGGTGAGCATAGGAAAAGGAAGGGAAAGGAAAGATCGCGCGCGGTCCGTTTGTTAAGATATCGCCCGGGCATTGACCTGGTGTTGATCGTAGAAACCACGGAAAACTACCGATCAGAGCAGCCGGTCGCGAGAATTCTCCTCCAGACAGCGACTGAACTCGACCTAGCTAGTGTTGAAAAGCCTGCCACCGTCGGGTCACGAACGCACGACCTCCCTGTCAGAGACACTGCAGTGACATCAGTTGGTCCCTGATCCACCTCTACGAATCAGGATGACGCCACCACATTAAGAACGTAAACAATGGTTGTAATTGTTTTAATGTATGTCTGAATTTGTGAGCAGAATTCTCCTGCTATGCGTCTCTACCTTAATTATTATTAAAATTAACTGAATGAATGTTGTTTGTTAATGAAACTGCTGCACCGTCCCATTGATTACTCCCACAACAAACGTAATTTTCGAGTTCCATTAGCAACATGAATTATTTTCTATCTGTTTCGCCGAGACAGATAACCCTCGCGCAGCTTAATTCTTCTGTTTAAGATGGAATTAAGAATCCTCGCCGCTTCTCGGCGCGACGTTTCCTCTCCTAATCACCTCGCTCCTTTGACCTCAAACGGCCTACTGCATTCCGTAATTAATTTCTGGCTGAGGTGGGAGAGAGGTGCCCTCCGCTCGCTCCGATATTAATTCCACCCCCCCCCCGTTTCCGCTGCAGCGGGCGCCGGTGTTCGTTTGTCTGAATGGCTGGCTAATTGTGACGAGGCGCGCGCTGCGGCCGGATGCTCGTTTGTTTCTGCGTCAATTTACCGCAGACTTTTGCCTGCAGGTGATGAAATACTTCCAAAGTCGGCGCTCTCGGAGAGGCAGATTTGGTTTGTTACGCGAAATGATACGCGATTATTCGGGCGAGGCGAAGAAGGACGACTTCAGCGAGAGCAATGAAAGCACTTACAAGTAAACTAACAAAGAAGCGTACATTTCGAATTGTGCATTAAATTAGGAAGGGTTATCTGCAGATAAAATGACCATCTTACTCCTCATTATAAGGTTGACGAATACGTTACTACTATTTTGGATATTATGATAAATAAAGAATGTTGTCTGGTATCAATAATTTTATTAAGCTTATGATCGTTTCGATTAATTAATATTATGGATATTGTTCCTAGGGGCATTCCTAAAATTAAATACAATTTTGTTACATCATTCATCACTTTAGTGTTCCCATTTTGTTCAACAATGTTAACTTCCTTTTGCTTTTTTAAATCAAAGATTTGAAATTATGGAATTTGTAAATAATTATGTACTTCATTATCTGATGGACATAACATTAATTTTTAAAGTATCTTAATAGAATCATTCTGCATTCTATGTCGCAACACGTTATACTTTTATCTACCTGTGTAAGTGGAACAGCAATTACACTTCAGCAAAGCCAAGATCGCTTCAGTATCTTGAAATTCAGTTACTACCGTCAAGCAAGACGAATGCACTTGCTGGATTGTTTAATATTTTTAATTATTTTATTGGTACGATATTGCTCGTTAGTGCCTTCGGATACGAAGCTCGATATACCCTGCACAATGAACTTGCATCGAGAGGATAGATACGAGAGAAATATGAAAACAGTTGAAATATGCTACAAGTTCTCTTATGGAGATAATTATGAAAGGAAATTGTGAAAAGGGTTACGGGAGGGAACTTCGAAATGGCAAACTGAGTGTGGTAAACATGTGGCCAATCGGTAAATAAGAAAATTTGAATCATTATAATTGGTAAAAAAATAAAATCTTGCCGGAGTTAATTGGCTCAAATAATCTCAGGCGATAAAAATCCCTCGGTCTTTTGGTTACCGCTCTCCATTAGAACCCTTAAAACGCCTTTAGCACATAAATAACTACTGTAGCAGTATTGAGAGGACTGAAAATCACAGTCATAATTCCTTCATAGAAAACCATTCCGTTTTCTTTCTCTGTTTATATGAAATGTTCAGCTTCTAAACTGCAACTCCTAATTCAAGGGTAGATTTCGTCTGACATTAAAGGCAATATTTCTGTCTCTCGAATTACACAGGTGAATAACACAGAATGCATTGCCCGAATCTTGCTGTTTCCATTTTATGGTGTTGGACTTGGATTACTAAGATTGATTGATTGATTGTTAGTGATTTCGGGCGCGTCAACTATTGAGGGCATTAGTCCCATAAGTGTAGTGCATGCAATTTTCTTGGGATGGGGCGTTGGTCTTCCCCGCTATTGGAACTCTAGGAAGGAGAAGTGAGAAGTTCATCGTGAGTGTGCTCTCCCTTGGGAAATTACAGGCTTCTAGTTTTATATTTTTATGTGTATCGCGTATGGTAGTGCTGATGGAATTATCCTTTTTTTTTTTTTTTGCATGATAATTTTGGACCAGAATTCCTTCACAGAGAACATTAAAATACCGTTCCGTTCCTCTTCTTTTTCGATATGAAGAGTTGAGCTTTTTTAATGCAACTCCTAATTCAAGGGTAGATTTCGCCTGACATTAAAGGCAACGTTTCTCTCTCTCGAATTCGCCGCGCGGCCCAGTTGCCCCGGGGCGGCTGGTGGTGGCGTTGGGGGGAGGGGCGGGGGGAGGGGGGCAGGAAGCGGAGGCGCAGCGCCGTTGCCCGGGCAACACGGACGCTCGACCTGTTAGCATCTGTAATGAGAGCATCCCTCCTCCCGCCCTACCTCCCCAACTCCTTCGGGGGTCGAGATGTGCCGTGTGTGTAGCGCTTCGTTCATCCAGAGCCACGTCCTTCTCGGTGACCCCCATTTTGTCTCTCCACAAACTGACCGGGAGACCATCAACTGACATCACTGCAGAGCACTGACCTGGTCCTAAGTTTCCCGAATGTGGCAGGATTTTCGACGCACAGCTACGTGGAATTCATCTTCCGCCTGGAGAAGAGAATAAGCGGCTTGCTGCGCTGATTGGTAGTCCTATTGGTTGCTTGGATTGGACTAGTCCTATCGTCGCCTCTTGCCCACTAACATGCACTACACATGCGTTATACATTTACATGCTTTACACTACCACACATGCCTGGAGACTGGTCGGGAACCGAGAGCTTGTCCCAGCTTGGGCGGTGCCCTGCTGGTGGGAGATATCTGGTAGAGGAAAATCTCGGTAGCTGATGGTGAGGTAGGTCCGCGCAACGATGGCTGCCTGACTGCTCTTGAGTATTTGGGAGGAGAGAGAATTTTCAAGACGCTTATCTGAATATGCGACACGGTTTTATTCATGCTGGATAGCGGCACGATCTTAGTGATTATTAAGAGGAAAATTGGTTTGTATTGTATTCAGCTATTCAAATTGTATTTGAACACTGACTTGTTCATCAACATTTTACCACATTTCGGACTTTCTGTACCTCCAATGGTTAATCAAATGAGCTTTTCTAGAAACGTCAAAACCTGCTCTTCCTAATAATAAAGGTCTGAATAAATTTATATACGTTCTTTGTCTGCATAATAAGGTTGAATCTGTCCTACCATTCGGATTTTTGACAAAATCACTCCTATAAACCTAATTTACGAAGTAAAGCTTGTTGAAATTATACATTAAGATTAGATTTTTGAAATTATACAATACAAATAATGAAATATTGATATATTATGAGACAAGTTTAATTTTACGTACTGTAATTTTAACCAACCTATTCATGATAAATGATGGAATGTTTTGGAACTAGTTTTTCAGCAAATTCTCTGCAATGTAACCTCTGTTGTAATTTCATACTCCTACATGAAGCTGCAAAGCTGTTTCCAACCAACAAAAATTTTATCTCCGTGTATGAACTTCAATCTCAGGTTCTTAGAATCACCATGCCATTCACGTTACCCCCACACAACATGACTCGCAGCTGAACACAAGGTTTTCAACGCTTTAAAACTTCTGACGCTATAACATGAGAAACCTTATCGAATTATTGGGAACTTTTATGTAATATAATATTGATATTTCTGCACATCGAACACTTCAGCGATCACTAGAAAAAGTCCAAACCAATTTAACCGAAGAATGTGTGGTGTGAATCAGCAATGATTAGCAAGGAACCGTAGCCATTTATTACTTGTACAAAAAAGACATGAAAGCCCGCGAGTATGTTTGTGTCTGGTGTATACTCGAATGCGCGTCCCGTCAGGGCGCAACGAGTGGTCGGCTGGATAAAGGCCCTAGAAAAAAATAAAAGACATTCTCATAGCGCATTTAGTTTCTATAAACATGTCACTGTGTAAACATAAGCTTTTAGTAATATATTCTTTGCTTATTATCTAAAGAAATGTCACCTCAGACACTACAATGTAATACTCTTTCACCGGATCATTCAACTTCTTGAAATTCTTCTCATTTCCACTAACAACGAATTTAAACAGACCGACTGCGATACAAAAACAATCATATCTCTAAGTCATAGAAATCTTTTCAAAAAATGTTTCACATGACGCTTCGAATTCACACACACTGAAAAAAGGTGCATCTAAAGCATCAGCTAACCTCACGTCATAGTGTTTGCGAATCACCGAGAACAATAACATAAACGCGACTGGTGATTCGTCTGTGAGACACCTCCCGAAATGTAATCGGCTGTCATTCCGAGATTGGAGCCTCTAAATGTCATCTCCTTTGAACTCCTACAACGAATTCAGCTGTAGTGTTCAGGAAAAACCTAGCACCGGCTGCTCTGATCGGTAGATTTGCATCATTTATCTGATCTACACCAAGCAAATGCTGGAGTAGTACCCTAACAAATGGGCCTCGGACCGTGCGCGATCTTTCCTTCCCATTCCTTGTCCTATCCTACCCCTTACTTACACACACATGCCCTACACACGGCGGGTACCGACCTGGAATTTGGAGCTTGATCCGATCGGGGCCGGGCATCGCTGGTGGGAGATACCTGATTGGGGATAACGCCGCCAGCAGACATTTAGGTCAGTGCCGGATGTCATCATCCATCAGGGGAAGATCACCGCCACCTCCCGAGGGGAAAATATGCATTACACTTCACGGGACTGAAGACCTTAGTAGTTGACGCGCCCTGAATCACTAATCAACCAATCAGTGGACGAGACGGCTCATCTTTTGAACTTAACACGAGTACTGCAAAGGGAGAAAATTGGGAGGATCTCGAAGACCCCAGGAATTGGAGTTTAATATTTAATTTTCAAGAATAGAATTGATTCGGTAAAAAATATTATCATTTTTGTAGATTTACAATGACTATTCCACTCGTGACTGGGGAGAACACCGCCACCTTTGGTGATAAAACATGCAGTACACTTATTGGTCTAACGACTATAACAGTTGAGGCGTCCGTAATCACTAAATCAATCCATGAATTGTACTGGAGATACTGGTTGCGTTGGTGACGTCTGGGAACGTTGGCTGATTGGTTGCGGGAGCGGGTTGGAACAGCACGGAGGGACAGAGGAAATCGCAGGCCGTCTGCCAACGTCGCACCCTGTACAGGCAATCGCGCATTTTAGATTGAAATGTTTCGATTTGTCGAGGCAGCAAAATATTGCTTTGATGATTGGGAGCGCATTTGCAGAAAGTGCACCAAGAGGTCCTGCAAATCTTTCTGTGTTCTCGTCAGAAGAGAAGATTATGAAAAGACACATTTAATACCTTGACGTAAAAATCATAAAGTATTGAAGAAATTGTCATGGTTACCTTTGTCTGGGACGAAAATAAACGTTATCATCAAGGATTCTATTCGTTATTCATGCTTTCTGGTTTTTTTTTTTTTTTTTTTTTTTTTTTGCCGCGTTAGGTCACGTAGACTGCATACCGTGCTAGGAATGGTTGCCAACATACAAAACCAACTTTCAATGCGCCCAATACGCATACATTATTACTTAGATTCTCTGCACAACCGCTACGAAACTGTTCGCAGCTCTAGAGTTTCAAACAATGCAATATCTTTGAGCCATATGTGGAACAAAATCGTATTCCTGGAAATGACTAAAATGTGCCTAGCAGGCCAGGAGGTGGTGCGATCTAGCGGCCACTTTTGGAAGCAGTTGAAGGTTTATATCAAAGAAGTTCATCCCAAATGAATTCTTGTTTCTTGTGAGATAAAATTGGCGGGTTTTTCTGCTAAATTAATATCTCAAAAGCGCGACGTTTGAAATGTATCGTCTTTTCTTCGTAAGTACCTCAAAGGATTGAAAAAATGAATGAGCTTCAAGCGTGACGCGAAACTTGAATTGATTTGGCCGCCAATGTGTCATCACGATTTATTGTGAAAGTAAAACCTTAAATATTATATGTATACATCATCTGTGTTCGTTTTGTGTAGCGTAGAAGTATTTGGAAGCGCTGGTTGGCCAAGGCGCGCACTCAGTCAGCGACGCCGCCGCGAAGCTTCTCCAATCGACCCTCCCGCGACGAACGACTCCTCCACGCGCAAACATCTCGTCTGCCTCTTCCCCTCCGCCCCC
>BOPP01000356.1:455325-471643 GCA_017312745.1 Gryllus bimaculatus | reverse complement strand
CCCCCCGCCCCTGCGCGGGAGACATCTGCTGCCTTTAATTCCACACGGTTATTAACACGATAGAAAACTAGTGGTGGTACAAAAGCCCGCACTTTCTGGCTTCAGTAACAGCAAATAGTATAAATGACACTTTTGACAAAACAGGATTCATTGATTATTCTATGTTTCGTGCTGCGTCAATTGCTATGGTCTGTATTTCCGTAAGTAATTTATATTTAATCTCGGGAGGTGCCAATGGTCTCCCGGCCCGGATGGCGAGGTCTGGAACCGACTTATACTTCAACTTGCTGTATTTCCCAACCAGGTGTCTCCCACCCCTTCCCCCCAGCTGCGACAGCACTACTTTACCGCACTTGGCTACAAAAGTTAAAAAATAAAAATAATGGAGCGGGTTTTGAGAAAATAATAGTTTAAAAATTGAAACATTAAATCTATGATATAATGTACACGATGTTACTCAAGATCTGTTTTAATGATCATATTTAGTTCAGAAAAAAATATTTAATATTACTCTTGTAGGAAGAAAAAATTTGAACATTGGAAATTTTGGAAAAATTCTTAGAAATAAACGAAAAAGCTACCTACGTCTTTCCTTTAAATGCCTTTTGCACTATTTGAGAGGAAAATTAGTGCTGTTTTTAGAAAATTTTGAAAATGTTGACGGTACATATAAATTACATTCAAAATCAAAATGTGTATTTGAAGTTCAAGGGGCCGCAACATCAGTCTAATCGGTGTGAAATATCAATTTTGCTGAAAATCCTGCTTACGGGTTAGCCACTAGCGTTGTTTATAGACCGACGTTTCACCGTAATCCAATTTTTTGGCGTTCAAGACCCACCAAATGCAAATTCTGAATACCAGAAGGTATTAGAGGAAGTGATTTACTACATGTACTAAGAAGATTTATCCTTTTTTGGTTACCAGGACCCGGAATTAAGAGGTTTTGTATCGAAAAAATCGCAGTTTTTCCCGTATTATTACATACTGCGCAAGCGGTATGCGAGAAAGTAAAAACTATTTGAAATTTTATTTTTTTAACTTAAATAATAATTGTAGTAATAAATATATAATAATATTATGTCCTAAAACTTTAGGAATGTAATACTTTGTTTGAGATCTAGAACTTTTTTCGTCTTTTCCTCTTTCCCTCGTCTCTTCTTCTCTTATTGTTAGTGGTGGTTTGAGGCTTCCCTGTGAAGCCGAGCGAGACGGAGGGTTCTTCAGGCGAAGTTTGGCAAGGATGTTTGCGTGCGGGTTGTGGCTCGATGGAGTTGGCCTAGCTTCCATCGCTTTTCCATTCCTTGCCGATCAGATAGCACAGGGCTTGAACAAGATTTGCACTGGACCGTTGCTTTTGCTTTCATGCGCAGGGCATGGGTGTTGTGGGCTTAGACATGGGTACAGACCTGGACTAAAATATATCATCTTTTTAACTCACTTCCTTCTGCTCGAAATTCAATTACCCTTTCCCAAAACCTATCTGTCAGCGTGCTCGCAGCTCCGGGTTCGATTCCCGGTGAGACAAAACTGTAGTGTGCGTTTCCCTTGCAATGTCACAGTGTATGTTGCTGTGTGACGATGAGAAAATTCACTTCTCAGGTTGAGAAGACCGGAATACAGCTTCTGTGGGGATGACTACGTTCTAACCACACGTACCCCCTTAACCCATGGCGTGGCAGGGACGTCGCCGACAGGCCTGAGCCCATTCACGGGCTGTCGCGCCAGGTACACACCTAAAAAACCTACTTGTAGGGTGTGTACTATAGGTCTTCTTGATGACAGTTCGCACTAGACTGCAAGTGGTGGCTTGGTGCAGTTCACTAGACTAGGTGCGGTTTCGCCCGAGCGCTTGCCCTGCGATTCCCTGGGGCGAGTCAAGAGCTGCCTCCAGGGGGCAGCCCCCTCTTCACAGCTCGGAAGGGAAGCTTTCGCTCCAAACACCAACAGAGGAGCCATCTGCTCTGGGAACTCGCGGTCCGGAGGTTGCCAATTGCCGGGAGAGGGGGGGGGGCTGAAAGCGCAAAACCGACCGCATCTGAAATAAGAGTTAAAAACGTCATTTAAGAATGTGCTAATCAAAAAGATTTTTCAGTTAGAACGATCGGGGAATATCAATTTTGCTGAAAATCCTACTTACGGTTTAGCCACAAGCGTTGTTCACTGACAGAAGATTCGCCCTAAAAACAATTTTTCGGTCCACAACCCACCAAAAGTACATTCTGAGTACAGAATGTGTTAGAAAAAGTGATTTACTATATGTAGGAACAAAATGTATCCTCTTTTCCGTTATCAGAGCCCGACAATAAGAGATTTTTTGTCGAAAAACCGCAGTTTTCCTCAAATCATTACAGTACTTTCAAGAGACCGTAGCATCCGCCATATCCGTTGGGGAATATTAATTTTAGTAAAGTTCCGTCCACGGTTCATCCGCTAGTGATTTTCTCAGAGGGCCGGATGGACGGGGACGGTTTTTCGGCCATTCCGCTCGTCGGCGTCGCCAGTTTCTCCCTCGGGAGCGTCATTTTGAATTCTGACGTCGCTCCGGCGGACTTCCGCTCAAACGTTTTTAGTTGTTTTTGTCTGTGCTTGGTAAATACGATTTTTTTAAATTTTACATCTGCACAATTTATAAGCTGTTCTTGAGCATTAAGTAAGTGGCTGGAATGTACACAAATAACATTATTACATTGAGAGGCAGTTACATTTACTATTACATTTAGAGAGGTTTTATTTAATTAGTGATTAAAGTAGCGGTTTGGCATTTCTAATACGTTTCAGTATATATGCCCATTATTGATTAGTATATTAATTGCTGGGTGACGTTATGACGACCCCAATAGTTGAGATTTTTAGGTCCTTATAAAGTGTTTTGCTAGTGACGAACGACGGTGCCTCGGGTAGCTTTCGTAATGTTCTTGCTTCGAATCTTCTGAGAATCACAAAGTTCGATTCACTGGCAGAACGACATAGTTCTATTCTGTACGTACATGTAGATTTTATAATAGTATTGTATTAGAGCATTTTGTTGAACAGAGACAGCTGCGGCCTTCTGTTGAGCCGTGACAATTTTCATTATTTTAAATGTTCTTCTTTTCGTATTGTAGTGATGTAAGTTTTCCATCTCAATCAGAGATATTTGACGGTTGGTCTGGCAGTCGCTCCTGCGAGTTGCTTGCACTCCTGCCGGGAGTGACGACTAGGGAAATAGAGGTGAATGGAAATGGAGTGAGAACGCTGTGAAGCATTATTCAGGAAGCGAGTGAAGTGAAAAGTAGTGGAGGAATCATTAGTGTTTCAGCGACAAAGGAGACCGAAGGAAAGACGTCTGTGATAGGATTGCACGAATTTGATGGATACGCGTAATATTGGATATGTACTAGAGAGAAGATTTTTATCCACTGAAAAGCTTGTTGAAGATGCTATGCTGTAATATGATTCGGTGCTCCTCATTTTTAAGATCTTCCGCTTGAACTGCAAGAAAGGCGAAGAGTGCAGACGACGTCTAGTGGTTGTCAGCGACACTGTCACGCCGCGGGGTTTCTTAGAACTAAGAACGGCGCAGGAACTGGTGCAAGAGTTTTTTACCTTGATTGACAGATTTCATTGACAAAAAATTTAATTCCTTGCACTGCATGTTTGTATCAGTCATACAGTTAAGTTCCTTTCGTTATTAGTATATTAAATAACATTCACTACCCGTTAACACACTTATACGCCGACTAGTGTCTGTCGAAATTTAACATCGACCGCTATGCCTATCGATAACATTCGGTCAATTAATGAAAATCGAATGACAAAAGTGTTATTTGCTTTAATTTAATATAAAAATTAAAAGAAAAAAGTTTTGAGTCATTCTTAGAACATTTTGAAAATGCACTTCAGGCTCCGTATAAACAGCACCCAAAACTTAAAGGCCCGTTTTAACTGCACACAGTTATTTGATTATTCTGTGTTTCATGCTGTGCCATTTTGTATGGTCATTTTTAGCGTAAGTAATGCATATTTTATCTCGAAAAATGGCGGTCTTCTGCTCCGAATGGTGAGGTTCGAAGCCGACCTATACGTCAACTTTCTGTGTTTCCGCATCCAGGTACCTCCCATCAGCGAGGCACCGCCCCGGTCGAGACTAGTTCTAAACTCCCATCCTCTTTTCCGGCATGTGTGGTAGGTTAGTGTAGGACACGAATGAGGAAGGAAAGATCGCACACGGTCTCTGGCCCTCTTGTTTGGGTACTGCTCCGGCATTCGCCTGTTTTTTATCGAAATCGATTAGAGCAGCCGGCAGCTAGAATTCTCCTGTAATTAACCTAGCTGAGACGCTAGGGTCGAAACTCGTGCCGCCGTCGGGAATCGAACCCATTTGACCTCCCATTCAGTGGGTCTACAGTGACATCAGTTGGTGCTCTGAGCCACCTTTGCCGGTACCAGTAAAGAATCGGGTGTCAGAAACATTTAGAAAAGAGGAACGAGAAGTTCATATATTTGTATATACAATTTTTTAGTTTTCTGTAATATGTAGTACACTTTGAAGACAACATTGGGAATATAATTATTGAAATAATCACAGACTTTTAAACCTGTACAAGCTAATTTTACTTGCGCCTTCGGGTGTAAGAAAAACATTCGACAAGAATGTCATCAACGTTATCTAATTATTGCTTAACTTTAACTGTTGTAGAAAGAGATGGTTGATTGGGCATGGTCAATAAAATGTAGCTTCCTAATTAGTTATTAGCAGACGTTCCGGAAAATTTAATTTCAACGTCATAGCTGAACATGAGTAAGATAAGAAAGGATGTTCATTAAACAAATAAGTAATTTTACTCCTGTTAAATAATAATAATAACGTGTTTAATACAACCACAGATCTTGGAACTTATATATATATATATATATATATATATATATATATATATATATATATATAATGGCATTGATCTGTTGTCTTTTTACTAGGTTCTCATGACCACACGAACAAAACAGCTGTCATGCATAAATAGCTGCATTGACCAAACCCCACGAACCAACATCTTCTATTACGATGCTTCTGGGCCGCCATTATGATTCGCCTTGTAAAACGCCAGTAAGAACACAGGGTTGTTCAAGAAGAATACACATGAAAATTCTAGTTTGCCTAACATGATCACGAAACAGGTGATTAACGCACGAGGCGACAGCAACGAGAGAACTGTGGGAATCACCTCCCGCCCGTGTTGCGAATACAATTTTTTAACGCGCTGTGAGCAAAACGCAGTGGTGAAGTAAATTAACTATCAAAAGACTAGAAATCCCTAACTTGAACAAAAGTAAGCGGATTTCAGGCAGTACCGCAACACTACTGTTTGTAAATAATAAAGACGTCGACAAGACGAAAGACAGTTGCGAATCGTTACAAATGTTTCGCCCACGCTCCGCGATATTTCTCACACACTGTGAAGAAAATTAGCTGTTTCGCACACGGAAAACAAGCACGAGAAACAGCGTTTCGCGCACGGCCTGTTAAAAAAATTATATTTGGCCCATTAGTATGGATGATGACAACCGACTGAAACTGAAGTGTTTCAAACGAATTGCGTGACTCGCAAGTGCTCGGGGCAGCCGCCGCCGCCGCCTCTCGCGTGCGACAATTGAAGGTTGCGTGGCCGCCGGGGGCGGGGGGGCGGAGAGGGGCGGTGTGGTGGGTCGCACCTCGGCGGCCCGAGGCGTAACGGGCTGCCCTGGCTAATGGGATTATAAGGGCTGGCGGGCCGGTTAATGGCGCCTTAATCCAATTAACTGGACGGCGGCGACTGACCGCCGTCGCCAGCGCGTTTTTCCCCTGCCGCGCGCGCCCGCCATTTGCTGGCCCCTTCTCCGCCCCGCCCTGTGCGGACTACCTTTTGCGTTATAACCCTCTCCCTGGGTAAATAGTGGGGTAGGCTGCTTATACTAATTAGGCTGCTCGTTTTTCAATGCATAGGATACGTATTATAAGGGCTACTTTAGTTGTAGCTATGACTATGATTTTATCGAAGACAAATTTAACAGAAAAATCGTGTACCTTCTGTGTGCTATTCCTCAACTTTCATACATTACCTTTTCAATACATTACCATTTCGAATTAATTTGCTACACTTTCGGACCGCCCTGTGCGGACTACCTTTTGCGTTATGAACCTCTCCCTGGGTAAATAGTGGGGTAGGCTGCTTATACTAATTAGGCTGCTCGTTTTTCAATGGATAGGATACGTATTATAAGGGCTACTTTAGTTGTAGCTATGACTACGATTTTATCGAAGACAAATTTAACAGAAAAATCGTGTACCTTCTGTGTGCTATTCCTCAACTATCATACATTACCTTTTCAATACATTACCATTTCGAATTAATTTGCTACACTTTCGCACCACCCTGTGAGGACTACCTTTTATCCTACCTCACCCTGTGAGGACTACCGCTTTATTAACCTCCTGGCTGGGTAAATAGAGTTGTAGACTGCTAATACTAATTAGGCCGTTCTCTTTTCAACGGTAAGGATTCATATTATCACGACTACTTTAGTTGTAACCATGACTACGATTCTATCGAAGACAAATTTAACGGAGAAATCGTGTATCTTCTGTTTGCTTTTACTAAACTCTCATACATTACCTTTTTCCACGGTATCGAATTACTTTGCTGCTTTTCCTCACCACCCCGTGCAGACTTCCTTTTGGGTTATTAACGTCCTCCCTGGGTAAATAATACGGTGGGTTACTTATACTAATTAGAGTGTTCGTTTTTCAACGGATAGGATACGTATTATCAGGACTACTTTAGTTGCAGCGAAGACTACGATTCTATCGAAGGCAAATTTAACGGAGAAGGATTTGTGAAACTTTTGTTTGGTTGTACTCAACTTTCGTACATTACCATTTTCACGATATGGAATTACTTTGGGTGTAATTTGTAGTTGTTTAAGTGCATCAATGGAATACGTTTGATTACTTAATAGTTATGAATAATTCATCAATGAATTCATAATACCCTGTATGGATTACCTTCTCCATTATTAACCATCTATTTGGGAACTGGGAACACTAATTAGGCTGTTAGTTTTCAACGGCTAGGATACGTATTATCACAACTACCTTAGTTGTAGCTTAGACTACGATTCTATCTAAGACAAATTTAACGGAAAAGGAATCTGGTACCTTCTGTTTGATTTTCCTCAACTTTCATTCATTACATTTTTCACAGTACGGAATTACTTTGTGTATAGTTTCTAGTTACATCAATGCTTCTAATTATAATAATTTTGATTACTTAAACTTAGGTATGAATAATTCATCAATCAATTGCAATTAATAATTGCAAAATTACAAATACCGAACGCCATACCACACAGAATGTTATTTGTGTATTTACTCATCATATTCGATGTCGCTCAATCTAGCATGATGCTGTTCTTCTATCATTCTTCTCTTTTTATGAACTATCCTTCCGTAGCTTAATCAAGGAAAAAATTCATTTTGAAATTCAAGCAATTAAAATGTCTTATAAGTGTTAAAAGGTTTTTCAGTGTTGTCTTGTCTTAGCAGTACAAGAGTCGAATAATTTCACGCCCGAAACATTCATTACGGTGAATACTTCGGCATCTAGAAGACAGCGTTCTACGAATTGCCATCGTGAGCGAGAGGACGGTGGTTGGAGCCTCCTAGTTACTCAACAATCCACCGACGCAAGCGCCGCAAAATACGTATCGTTCACCCCAGTATTCTGAAGTCAATGATTTGAACAATTCTAAGATCCCATAATCAATTAATTAATAGCAAATTAAACATCAAGGAAGAGAAGTGCATTAATTTCTCGCACTTACTTCGTAAGAAGAGAAAGTTTTGCAATTATACGCCAGAAAATGACGAACTTTCGACCGAAAAACCTTATTGCCGGGCCCTGGTAAACAAATCCTGTTCCGATATATAGTAAATTATGGCGAATCCAAACACATGGTGTTTCCAAAATCAATGTTAGGGGGGTACTTGATACCGAAAAATTGATTGACGACAAAACGACTGTCCATCCAACCAAGGAAACTGTCAAACAACTATGCGTTTAATGAAGGCCATGGCTGAACCTACATGCATATCTGGTGCTATTAATGAAGCTATTGAAAATATATTACCAAAACAAATCTAATAAAATGAACAATGCAACTTACAGCTAATTTCAAGATTGTCGTATTGCTAATAAAATATCACATGCTAGTGAGGTCAACATTCTGGCGTATTTCTTTCAATTAAAGAAGTACAATTCACGTGTTCGAATAAACAAATTTTTACTCATGTGTGTTTCATTGCCGTCATGTAAACGAGGGAGACAATATTTAAATCCTAGGGAGTAAATATAACATACGCTTTAGTTTAGTCCCTCATTTGCTAACAATAAAATCAACTTTTTCAACCGGTCGAGGAAAAAAGGCTGTTCACCAAAATCTACTAATTTAATATAATTGAATCATCATGCACCCACAGCGTACTGTGATGTGCAGGACAAGTTGTCATTTGAAGCGGCGTAGCCAGCGACAACGACCCGAACGCTGTGGGGAGTTTTCATTGCAGTCGGGGCGATCCACCGCGCGATAGAAGCCGCCCCGGCCCCCCTCTTTCGTTTCGAAGCAGCGCCGCGTGATAAATTTGGCATTACGTCACCAGGCGGATATTTATTCCCGGTCCTCGATAGTGAAATTTACGGGGTCTGCCGTTTGCGTAAAATATGGCAGTGTTTTGTTATATTGGAGTATTATAATATAAATTACTTTTGCTGAGCTAGCATGTTGGAACGAGGGCTGAATATGAATTGCCGTTACTGATACAAGAATGGGTTACATCGAATTGAAAACCATAATTATTATTGAGTATTTATTTGACATCTCTCGTTTATGATACGTGTAAAATAACTCTCCTGTCGAAACAGTTTTTGATAAACGGAAGTATTTATTCCTAATTTTAATTTCTCGTATACAGAGAAAGTTTTAACGTTGCGGGAAATCCATAAAAAAATGTTGACGGAAATGCACTTTTTGAGAGTTACAAATACTGAAAAAATTGAATTTTTAAAACGTCTGTCCGATTGTCTGGGAACTTAACCGTCTTAACCGTTCATAGGGTTTTCACCAAAATATTCTCTGATAATTTTGGCTGATGTGTCTTGAATTAGAAACGAATAATTTGTCTTGGAAGGAACATTACATAATGTTATTATGACATTTTCAAAATTTCCTAAAAAAAGGTTCCATATTTTTTTCTAATTCCTTTTTTTGCTAAAATAGAGCATACAAAAATGTAAGTATTTCAATTATCAGTATAAACTCAATTTCTTTGGAAGATAATACTGCAGTATGACACTGCATAGTTACTTGAGCACAATACAAATTTGATATTGTTATTCAGAAAAAACACGACATAAATCCAAATTTGTCAAAAAGTGTTTGCGTTTAGAAATATCTGCCACTTTCGTGAGAACAAATGAAACCAACGAAATTGTGGTTGTGAAGACCTCTGTAAGATGGTGGCGACGTTGTCAAAATGTTGAACAAATGAAACCAACGAAATTGTGGTTGTGAAGACCTCTGTAAGATGGTGGCGATGTTGTCAAAATGTTGATTGATTGTTTCTAATATACGTGCAATTTACTTGAGCCTCGTAATAAGATAAGATAAATTTATTTGAACTGCATTTGGGCATAACCCGGTGGCAGTTAATTACATAAATAAAATAATACAGCTAACGTGCAAATTATATAATAATAATAACATTAATAATAAAAATAATAATGATATAAAACTAATTCATAAATCATTTAAAATTACCTTAAAAAGAGGAACATAATCAAACTTCATCACTGAATTTTCGTTCAACTGCACATCACTTCACTTCACTTCACTATGACCCTTTAATCACTTCCTACATTATTTCTCTGTTCTACACGCCACGACACCTCACTTCACAATATATTACTGAAGCATCGCTCTATAACCTACTATTGTCAGCTAATTCCCTCATTTATTTAGTTAATACCCTAAATTAATTTCCTAAATTGTTGTACGCTACGAGGAAAGGGTTGAAAGGTTTTTTGCAGGCAATGTATTCCATTCTTTTATCGTTCGATTTGTAAAAGAAACTTTCCCCACATCTGTTCTCTGCGGTCTTAAATTTATTTTGTGCCTGTGATCCCCCTACTGATGAATGTAGGAATACTTAGCTGCCGATTAATTTCTTTCCAAGCTGGATGACAGCTATAAGCTTTATACAAAGCGCATAGCCTTGCTACTGATCGCCTATTTTCGAGAGAATCCCATTTTGACAATTTCTTGTCCCTGAAAGTAAATTTAGCTGCCCTATGCTGAATTCTTTCTAATTTTTTACACTGCATAATTTTGAGCGGATCCCAACAAATTGTTCCATATTCCATTACCGAACGCACAAGCAATAAATAAGCAATTTCCTTCGCGTTTGCCGTATTCTTTTTTAAGGTGCGCATTAGAAAGTGGAGAGATCTCCAGGCTTTCCCTACAACAAAACCTATATGACTTTTCCAGCTTAATTTACTATCGAAATGGATTCCTAGGTACTTGCATGAGGAATCTATAATGTCTTTATTTAAACGGTAATTCGTTTCTCTGTAATTATGCCCCCTGCCAAAAGTGATGGATTTACTTTTGGAGCTATTTATGGCCATTCCATTATTTTCCGCCCAGTACTGTAACGCATCAAGATCCCGTTGCAACATTTCTTCATCTTCTTTCGAATTCACACTACGACATATTATGCAATCGCCTGTAATTAGCCGAAAATTTGACATTAATTGCGCTGGCAAATCATTGACGAACGCTAGAAATAGAAGAGGGCCAATGAGACTCCCCTGCGGTATTCCTGACGCAGCGCTTGCCCCGGCAGAAAACTCATGGCCAATTCGGACTTCCTGTTTTCTGTCTCGCAGAAACTCGCTAATCCACGCCCCCGCCCTGAAATCTACACCTGAATGCATAGTTACCCCCATTCCTTTATTAACATTAGTTGAATTCAGAATATACGATAATAAGAGTGGTTGACAAGATCTGATAACTATAAATGATCGCTTCCATATAACAAAAACGTTTGCATCAAAAACCAAGCTTTAAGTTTGATGTAATAGTCCTGTCGAGAAAATTATCCCCCTCCCCCTACTCATTTCGCATCTAACGAAACGAGAGCTCAAGAAAATCTGCGCGGATGATATAGGTATTCTGAGTTTCCATTAGATAACCATATTGCCATTCAAGTATTTCGGGACCTCAAGGTCCAAGGAATTTGATTCGATACTGCGCGAGCTCAACCTTCACCATGCGAACTTGGACTCTGAAGCTTTTCAAAACATTGCTGAGGGTCGACTGGAAACTGAATTATCCAAGACGTTTTTGAATTTGGAAAAGCGGTATTCGTTAAATGTTAGTTTCATTTTAAAACTCTTCCCTCATTGGAATTTACTAAAATATGTACATAAGTTTCAATACCTATGGTTAGAAATATGTGTAAATAAATATACGTAAATGCTGTATTTTACCGATATGTTTTCAATTGCCAATGTTATGCAATAAAATTATTCTATTTCTTGCTTTGCAACATTTAAAAAACGCTTTATTCGAAACCTACGCTGTTTTAACTCTTAAGATGTATGGCAAATAATGTAGCGTATAATATAAAGAAATATCCAGGAAAAAAGGCATTTCAGCTACATGATATAGAAGTAAATTCTTGAGTACTGATATCAAAAATAAAACATAACAAATCATGAAATTAGTGTTGAACGACAAAAAATATTACCTGTAAAAAGTATAAAAAGTTTTTTTTTAAATTTATTTCTTCTCGTTCGACCAAAGGTCTTTCGAGGGGTTTCGGTTTTACATACTGACATTTTGGTTATTTGGGCCATTCCTGCACAAATTTGAGATTAGATACTCTGACTCCGTTTAATTCGTTGGTATTTGCTTGTAGAAGCCAGCCATGGATTTATTTTTTGATTTTTTCCTTGTTTTGGGAGAGGGGGCGTAAGGTTGTTAGGATTGCCCCTATCGAGCCCAATAGGAGACCGTGAAAGATTCTATTTAGATACGGCGATGATATATTGCGTTTAGGGAGGTTTGGCATGTCTTTGGGAAATATTGGATTTGATTCGGGCTTGGGCATGTTTCTGTTCGTACCTAGGTTGAAATTTCAGGCGGAATGAAGAAGGAAGCGGAAGAATTAGAAATTATTTGCCTCTTTTTTTAATGTGTTCGAGCCACTGTTTCCATTTGAGTATCTCTGTGAATTGTTTGGTTAGTATAAACCATGGAGCTTTAATTGGTTTCTGAGGACTATTTGGACATTTTGCATTTAGTATCTGGCATTTGTATTGAGTGTTGAATGTTAATTTATTAGAGGGTATAGTTTTAATATTTTTAAGCATTCGATTGTTGGATAGCTGGTGAATATGCGGTTTCCAGGAAAGCTTTCTTGTCTAAACAATTACTCCATGATACTTTATTGTTCAGTTTTCCAAGTTATTTCCGGTGTCATCTATTTTCATATTGAGAAGGGTTTTTGAGGTCCCTCCCTAAGAGTAAATATCTTCCAGTCCCCTGAGATTTTCTGAAATTGATTGCCGAATTCTCCATTTTTTGTCCATTGTATTAGGATTTGTTAATATTATTCTGAAACTCTATTATATGCTAGCGTTAATATCTGAGCTTGCCTGAAAACAGTTTGCAGTATCGTCCAGCCGAAAAGACATTTCCACGTTTGGAATCTTAGGTATGTCACTTCACGAAGATATTAAATAAAATAGGTGAGAGAACTGAGCCCTGAGGAAACTCCGCGCTGTGATATTACGTAAGAGTAGAAAAGGCAGTGATTAATTTTGACCTAAATTTTCTATCAGTGCCATAAGCCTTTAATAATATTGCTGAATATACCAGGGACTCCAAGTGTCTATATTAAATAACAGACCGGTATGCCAGACTCTGTCGTACGCTTGGCAATATCCCAGAAATGGCCAGCCAAGGTATGTTTTTCTCCCCTTGGGAGCTCTGTGCCCCAATGTACTCCAGGAAAGCCCCTTAGCAAGCCTGGTGAGTGCAGGAGTGAGTTTGCCTCCCCTGAAAACCCAAATTGGAATATCTGGGTATGCCATCCGTGTCCTCAGATACGTTGTTTAGTCTCTTTAGTAGAAGCCTTTCAAAAAATCTTGGAATTGAGGGAAGGAGATTATTTGCGTCTGTAATGTTCAGGACGTCGAGGATCTTTTCCTGGCTTGCGGAAGGGAAGAACAAACTGCAGTCTTCCAGGCAGTAGGGAAATAATTAAAACGTAAGATGGCATTAAATATTGCAGTTAGTCCTGTACCGAGTTTTTATTGAGATTTTTGAGCATCTTATTACTGATTCCATCAATACCGGGTGATTTTCGTTGTTTTAAGTGTTTAATGGTATTGGCCGTTTCAGACGGTGAAATTAACTTTATTTTGGTTCCGGCTGTAATTTAGTGGTGTGTTTCATATAATTTTCAATTTCATTGGTATGTTGTATTATTGTTGGAGGGTTGGGTCTATAATACATTTTGTAAATGATCTTGCAATCGCTTTGCCTTATCAACATCTGAATGCAGTAGCTTATTGTTCACTTTTAATTCGGATATTTCGTTTTTATCTCTAGTGATTCTTTTTTGTAGTTGTCCAGAGATGTGCTGAGTTTTTATCAATTTGGTTTATAAACTGCCGAAAAGAAGTGTAGCGGTGATTATCCAATTTATTTTTAACTACTCTTGATAATTTATTTAGTTTTGCTTTTATATCTGGTCTTCGAGTTATTTGCCAAAATCTTCTTAAATTATGTTTCGATTTAATTAAATTAATAATTTCCATGAAATAGGGAAGAAAATAGTTTATTTTTTGTATATGTAATAAGGGGGTATATCTTTGTTGTTACTGAGTGGTCTAGAGATTTAAAAATAGCCGCATTTAACTTTTCTAGTTCGGAGTCGATATTTTGCAATTCGACCTAATAGGTAGTGGGTATTTATAGTTATTTTCCATTAGGTAAGCGAACTTAGTCCCAATTGATATTTTTCCTAAAGGGTTATTTCCTGGTGTAATTTCCTTTAAAATTTTCTGGTAAGATATTAGGATCCGATTATGGTCTGA
The DNA here is from genome assembly GCA_017312745.1 of Gryllus bimaculatus. NCBI lineage: Eukaryota > Metazoa > Arthropoda > Insecta > Orthoptera > Gryllidae > Gryllus > Gryllus bimaculatus. The sequence continues at coordinate 457,463 of BOPP01000356.1, read as the reverse complement.
ATCTAATTCAGCCTACTACTTTTTGATGCAGTGGGAAATTAATATTTTGGTTATGACTATATCGAGAACGTCAGGGATAATATTAACATTTGAGGGAAAATGTGTAGGAGCTTTTGGGGCATGAATATTAAGACTATTATTATTTACAAATTCCAGTAACTTTCGGCCTTGTATAGTATTGAGTTGCAGCCCCATGCTCTGTGTTTGCTGTTCAAATCTCCAAAGAGAATAATACGATTATATGAGCTAAATATTTTTTCTATAAGTCTTTCAGGAAATCTCTTATTGGGAGGCTTGTAAGCTGCAATGATTATTACTTTGGTGTCATTGTTAAGGCTATTATTCATATTATTATTACCACCACTATTTCCATCACCACCACCACACCACCAGTATTAGTACTAGCACCAGCACCAGTAGTAGTAGGCAGCAGTAGCAGCGACAGTGGTCCGCGTAGTGTTATTGATATTATTACTATTAACGCTACTCTTTACTTTCTTTCCTATTGAATTCTAAGATCGAGATAGAAGGCGTAGATACTTGAATGCACTCGATGTTTTTTGCACTATTAGTGCTACGCCACCTTTGATGCTTTGTGGCAATTCGGTCCTCTCTGAAAAATTCTAAAATCCACTGGAATGTGAAACTTTTCTCCCGGAATTAGATGGGTTTCGGTTACACAAGCTATTTCAATTTCATTTTTCTTTAAAAAATATCTAAATTCATTTTCTTTGCGTTTCAGTCCGTTGGCGTTCCAGTTTTAAAAAGTTAATATTAGTTATATTATTTGCCATAATTCAAATTTGTCAGAACAGATTTTACTGTATTTTCAATTATGGGAGTGAGCCGCTAACAATGACTTGTGATACGATGTTTGAGATTAGATTACATTGATCCTGTTTGAATTATGATGAATATGACCTCGATTGGTATTATGGTATGGATTAGGATGAAGGGTAGGATGTGATGGTACTGTCTAGCGGATACATTGTTAGGATGAATAATGGTTTGATTGGACACGTTAGGTGGGTGTATGTTTTTTGAATTTTTCATTGATTCTGCTGCCCTTTTTGTATATGCTGCAAGCCTTTATAGTTAGCAGTATGTTCGTCACCACAATTTACGCACTTAGGGGGGCAGATTTAATTTTGTACACTCGGAGTAGTGATGCTGGCCAGTACATTTGACACACCGAGGCTGAAGGCCACCAATTTGCCTGGGAATGCCCAATCTCTGACAACGTTTACATTGGATTACATGAGACTTGATTCTTTTTCTGAATTCTGATAACACTGTACAAAAAGCGGTTAAGTTTGAATATTTTTACTTTGATAAAGTATTTTCTAAAGTCGATTGACACATATAGGTATGGGGACACTTGTCTTTATTATAAAGCTCTTGCTACTTTAATTGCTGGGAATTTTAATCTTGTCAGTTCCTGTAGTATTTCACGCTTTCGAGTAGGTAGTGGGAATGTCCTTCATTACAACGGCTAAACGTTTTATAGAAGGGTCTTTTATAAGAATGGAACTCAATTTTTTCTGTTTCACAGAATTTTCTAAACCTTCTTATAATCACTAATGGAAGTAAAATGAAAATTTAATAGCATCCTTTTCTTGTTTTATTGTGAAGTCGTCCTTAACGTTCTTTTTAATATCATTTAACAAAGTTGAAAGTTACTTGCATTGTGCACATTATAATTGGGGGGGAATTTTAATAATTGGATCGTTTTCAGGTTCCTTCATTTTGTTTCTAATGTTCTTAGCAGCTTATAACCTATTTTGAAAAACAGGAATATTATACCGGTGAATATTCCTCTTCCTGCAGTACCCTCTTTTTCGGGGGCGAGGGCCTGGGGAACCTTTTCTTTTCGTTTTATTTTGCTTCCCACTACCATGTTTTTTCCCTGCGTAACCTTGGGAAAGGCTTGCGGTTGTTGTTTGTGGGCCAAAGGTTTGTTTGTTTTGGTTGGTTTTGCTTTGTTTGCAGATTTTGGGGGCGGTTTGGGTGGGGAAGGGGGCAAATATGATTATTGAGTTGAAGTTGAGAAGAGTTTGCATTTCCAACCATGTGTTGCTTTGATGTGGAGGTGTTGTAAGTTGTTGCTGGAGACAGTTCTTTGCCGCTATCTCTCTCTG
>BOPP01000356.1:426267-455300 GCA_017312745.1 Gryllus bimaculatus | reverse complement strand
GAGGAAGGAGATTATTTGCGTCTGTAATGTTCAGGACGTCGAGGATCTTTTCCTGGCTGCGGAAGGAAGAACAAACTGCAGTCTTCCAGGCAGTAGGGAAATAATTAAAACGTAAGATGGCAAAAATATTGCAGAGTCCTACACGAGTTTTATGTAGATTTTTGAGCATCTTATTACTGATTCCATCAATACCGGGTGATTTTCGTTGTTTTAAGTGTTTAATGGTATTGGCCGTTTCAGACGGTGAAATTAACTTTAATTTGGTTCCGGCTGTAATTAGTGGTGTGTTTCAATATATATTTCAATTTCATTGTTATGTTGTATTATTGTTGGAGTTGGTCATAATACATTTTGTAATGATCTTGCAATCGCTTTTCCTTATCAACATCTGAATGCAGTAGCTTATTTGTTCACTTTTAATTCGGATATTTCGTTTTTATCTCTAGTGATTCTTTTGTAGTTGTCCAGAGATGTGCTGAGTTTGTATCAATTTGGTTTATAAACTGCCGAAAAGAAGTGTAGCGGTGTATTATCCAATTTATTTTTAACTACTCTTGATAATTTATTTAGTTTTGCTTTTATATCTGGTCTTCGAGTTATTTGCCAAAATCTTCTTAAATATAGTTTCAGATTTAATTAAATTAATAATTTTCCATAAATAGGGAAGAAAATAGTTTATTTTTTGTAGTATTGTAATAAGGGGGTATATCTTTGTTGTTACTGAGTGTCTAGAGATTTAAAAATAGCGCGCATTTACATTCTAGTTCGGAGTCGATATTTGCAATCGACCTAATAGGTAGTGGGTATTTATAGTTATTTTCCATTAGGTAAGCGAACTTAGTCCAAAATGATATGTTTCCTAAAGGGTTATTTCCTGGTGTAATCCTTTAAAATTTTCTTGGTAAGATATTTAGGATCGGATTATGGTCTGAATCTAATTCAGCTTCTACTTTTTGATGCAGTGGGAAATTAATATTTTTTGGATGACTATATCGGAGAACGTCAGGGATAATATTAACATTGTAGGGAAAATGTGTAGGATTCGTTGGGGCATGAATATTAAGACTATTATTATTTACAAATCCAGTAACTTTCGGCCTTGTATAGTTATTGAGTTTGCAGCCCCATGCTCTGTGTTTGCTGTTCAAATCTCCAAAGAGAATAATACGATATATGAGCTAAATATTTTTTCTATAAGTCTTTCAGGGAAATCTCTTATTGGGAGGCTTGTAAGCTGCAATGATTATTACTTTGGTTGTCATTGTTAAGGCTATTATTCATATTATTATTACCACCACTATTTCCATCACCACCACCACACCACCAGATATAGTACTAGCACCAGCACCAGTAGTAGTAGCAGCAGTAGCAGCGACAGTGGTACCAGTAGTGTTAGATTGATATTATTACTATTAACGCTACTCTTTACTTTCTATTCCTAATGAATTCTAAGTTCGAGATGAAGGCGAGATACTAATGACTCGATGTTTTTTGCTACTATTAGTGCTACGCCACCCTTGATGCTTGTGTTGCAATTCGGTCCTCTCTGAAAAATCTAAAATCCATGGAATGAAACATTTTCTCCCCGAATTAGATGGGTTCGGTTACACAAGCTATTTCAATTTCATTTTTCTTTAAAAAATATCTAAATTCATTTTTTCTGGCGTTTCAGTCCGTTGGCGTTCCAGTTTAAAAAGTTAATATTAGTTATATTATTTGCCATAATTCAAATTTGTCAGAACAGATTTTACTATTTTCAATTATGAAGAGCGCAACAATGACTTGTGATACGATGTTTGAGATTAGATTACATTGATCCTGTTTGAATAATGATGAATATGACCTCGATTGGTATTATGGTATGGATTAGGATGAAGGGTAGGATGTGATGGTACTGTCTAGCGGATACATTGTTAGGATGAATAATGGTTTGATGGACACGTTAGGTGGGTGTATGTTTTTGAAATCAATTCTGCTGCTTATATGCTGCAAGCCTTTATAGTTAGCAGTATGTTCGTCACCACAATTTACGCACTTAGGGGGCAGATTTAATTTTGTACACTCGGAGTAGTGATGCTGGCCAGTAATTTGCAACACCGAGGCTGAAGGCCACAATTTGCCTGGGAATGCCCAAATCTCTGACAACGTTTACATTGGATTACATGATACTTGATTCTTTTTCTGAATTCTGATAACACTGTACAAAAAGCGGTTAAGTTTGAATATTTCTTTACTTTGATAAAGTATTTTCTAGATCGATTGCACATATAGGTATGGGAACATTGTCTATTAATAAAGTCTTGCTACTTTAATTGCTGGGAATTTTAATCTTGTCAGTTCCTGTAGTATTTCACTCCGAGTAGGTAGTGAATGTCCTTCATTACAACGGCTAAACGTTTTTATAGAAGGGTCTTTATAAGAATGGAACTCAATTTTTTCTGTTTCACAGAATTTTCTAAACTTCTATAATCACTAATGGAAGTAAAATGAAAATTTAATAGCATCTTTTTTCTTTTTATTGTGAAGTCGTCCTTAACGTTCTTTTTAATATCATTTAACAAAAGTTGAAAGTTACTTGCATTGTGCACATATAATTGGGGAATTTTAATAATTGGATCGTTTTCAGGTTCCTTCATTAGTTTCTAATGTTCTAGCAGCTATATACCTATTTTGAAACAGGAATATTATACCTGATATTCCTCTTCGCTGGCGAGCGTGACCCTCTTTTCGTTATGCTCACTACCATGTTCCTGCGTACTTAGGAGCTGCGGGTTGTTGTGGCAGTTGTTGTTTAGTGTTGCTTTTGCAGATGGTGTGGGGAGCATAGATTGATATGAGTTAGAAGTTGAGAAGAGTTGCATTTCCACATGTGTTGCTTGTATTGGGAGGTGTTGTAGTTGTTGCGGAGAGTTCTTGCTTTGAAAGTATTGCTTGATCTGGGATGGGTTTGCACCGGTTCACTATAAGCGCGTTTTCACACCATTTTCACTATAGGTAGCGTCTCTTTTGCGCTTCGGAATTAGTTGCCCGTAACGGAGCAACTATTGTTGGCCATTCACTGGTTTAAAAAAAGATTGTTGGCTTTTATACTACAACTAAGTAACACTTTTTATTTTGAACGTGGCACGTTGTTTTCGCACGGCTCACCACGAAAAACGACATCTGGAACTGAGTTTATCGCAGCTGATCGCTGCGGGTTGACCACTGTCAGAGAGCGATAAGGCAGAGCTACCTCGGGCACAAGCGTTCGCCTCGGCGGCTTGGAACGCACTGAAAAGTATAAAAAGTGAAGAATAATTTATTCTTGCACAACTTTACTTCTCTTGCCCAACTTTCTCTCCTCATAAAATGTAATTAGCATTATTGCCTTACGTACCACCATTTTATACTAGTAAATTTTGCAAGATATGTTGTTTACATTTTCCTTCCACGCAATAAATATATCGGCAAGCGATTTCCACGACTGATTAGAAAACATAAAACTACGTAATAGAGATTATGTGCGTTCCCCATGCAACAGCTGATTTCAGTGTTACGTATTATAATTTCATGAGAATTTGTTTATAAGATAATACCACGTAAACGATTTCGAATATCAAAACGAAAAATTCTCTATTGTCTTTGAAACAAAACGGTAAGTTTCAAAATTTAAAACAGCAAAAGCTGTTCAGCAACAATTTTCACCGTTTTTCCGTAAGTTGGATAAAGTTCCTAGTACAATATAACCTAAGACTACTCTATTCAACACAGCGACTTGAGTCCTCGAAAAAAAGGAGTGACAAATATTATGAAATGTCTAATGGTTATAAGAAAGTAAAACCCTGTGAAGTTCGTTAGTTCGGTCAGATTATTTCTTTCCTCAAAAACAAGGTCCAAACAATTGTTATCTTCTGTTTTAAGACTCGGCTCTCGTATATCGGCGAGTCGAATCTGAGCCTTTGCACTGCACCCCGCGACTAGTTGTAACGTAAGTTCAGTACTTAAGGTTGCAAATGTGGGAAATTGTTATTTATGTACAAGGGCGTTAAAAGGGTTCTAATGGCCCTGTGGGGACAAATAACACGCCTTTGGACCTCCAAAATCGTTAGAATCAGTTAACGCCGTGGTGAGTTTATTCTTTTACCGAATTTTAATTATTAATTTTTATTTATTTACTAACGAGTTGTTAACTTGACTAGGTTTGTCTTATCATGTCCCCCCCATAATGCCGTCTCATAATTCTCTCCATAAGACAACGTGTAGCACTAATCAACTGTTTTCATATTCTCCTCGTAACCACAATCCTCTCGATCCAAGTAAGTTATTCAATGTACATCGATCTTCGTACCAAAGGCAATAACAACCCATAATGTATCAGTAAAGAAAATTATAAATTTCATAACATCATTTCCACTCCATAACGCCCTCTGCGGCTCTCATTCTACATTTCATTCTCTCCTGCGGCCGTGTCCACGAGGCAGCTATTCCGACTCGTGACGAAAGCGCGCTGAAGTATTCACTATTGCTCCCTCGCGGCAACTCACAAAGAAAACGCCACTCATAAATACAAAAGTAAGCTGCCGCAACACGTGATGCTGGCGAAACGAAAGTCTCCCGCACCACCGGGCACCACACAGCACCACACAGCACAGTCGCAAGTCCCCTCCCCTCCACGCACACACACACACACAGCCGTCCCCTCCGGCGATCGTTAATTCCCGCCCTCATTTGTTTTAGTTTACTCCCCAGAAGTTAACCCTCCGCGCGCACGACGCCGAACATAACGACCGCAGCGAAGCCTGTGGCCCCGAAACTAATTACCCTCGCTGGCCCGGCCGGGGGCATACCTCACGGCGCGGCGGGAACGGCCCGGCAGACGGGATACGGGAATGATAGTTTCGGGACCCGCCCTGGATGGCGGGCGGGTCGTATCGGGAAGGTCGGGGGACCGATATATCTGTTCCCGATGCCCGCGCGCGAGAAGGATGGGAGCGATACGGTCGCCGGTCGATAGTGACGGAGGGGATCGATTGCAGGTTCTCCACCGCCGACCCTCGTTGTCAATTAAATCGCGGCTTGAGGAGGTTTGCGTCTGGTCTCGTGGAGCCTTGCCAAGTGGGTGTGGTGTTGTGGGGTTTGAGATTGAATGAAGGTGTGAAAGATTTATCGTTCATTGCTGGTCTTGATAAAATGATCAGAACTAACTTTGTATTTTATAATTTTGATTGTTATAAGGAACTTGTATAATAACTGTTATTTATACGTAAATTATTTTTTTACGTCAAATGCGCATCTCATTAAAGGTATGGACCGCCAGCTCCTGCAGGAAATTATTAATCCTTCTTTAATGAAATGATAGGATGATGATGGAGGGTGAAGGGACGATACATCATCCATGCCTGTGGCGGGATTCCAACCCACGATCCTTCGATCCGAGATTGCAACGATACTATTGCCTTAGCTATCTCGGCTATCCGGATCGACACGTAAATTAATAGTGGTCGTTAATGACCTTAGTTGTTTATAAAGCGACCTCAAATAAATACGTTTTTTAAAAGGTGTGAAGAGAGCGGGAAAATGACAAAAGAGGATGATAATGTATAACATCATGCTTTATTTTCACTTTGAAACAAAATGAGCACAAGGGTAATAATTCAATTGTTATAGTACATTAAACAAGGATAATAGGATTTTCTAACAATAACGGGTTTATATTAAATTATTTGTTGTAAAATGCTCGTAATATTACGCAATGTTAATTTGATAAATGTCGCCGTGCAACAGCAACGTGTTTGCTGCGCCCAATTCACAGCTTCCTCCCCCCCCCGCTGCCCTCGACACCCCCTCCCTCTGAGATCTTGTCGCTCCGCGTGGCGCCGCCATCAGCCGCTCTCCCGTCCACAGGCTTTATGGATTGCTTCTAGCATCAGGCAGATTCACCTCCCTCACCCCCTCGCTGGTCTCCGCTGGCAGCCTTCGGCTTGGCTGCGTCTAGGCGTTTGCGTTGTAGGCCTTGGGAGCTCCTGTAGGGGAGAATATACCGTACTTTGATGTACGTGGAGAATCTTGAGGATAGGCCAATAGAAGTCTGTTTTTTTCTACAGTGTCCTCCTTTTATTTGGCCTGCTTCAGGGATATGAATATACAATAAATATACAAAATAGGGTCAGTAATAACAGGAACCTCTGTGTTCACGAAACCTGCAGGACACGCAGATCACTCTCCTACCTGATTTGCACTCAATGCAAGAAAATTGTAATGGAGTGATGACTTACGTGAATAGTAATGAATGACACAAATATGTTTTTTTCATATAACTAAAAGATGTTAATGTTGAACATTTTCGGTTGTAACACAAACATGCTACACCCGACATATGCCACCTCTGCATTACATGACGGTATAGGAGTGAATCTCATTTAATATATTTTTGATATTTTTTAGGTATTTATATCACAGTCAATTTTTTTTATTAGAATACTTATTGTCTTGAAGTTTGTATGTAGTAAGTTATCATTTATTTTGTTTTGAAAATTCGCAGAACATTAAAATTGTTCAGGAAAATCCATCTTTTGACATGATTGTTAAAACTATATTACATATTTAAGTGTGTATGTGTAAAAGAAAACCAGTTTTGTCACCTTTCTGAACAAAGAGCAACTTGATTTAAATATGGTAACTAGATTTATCTCGAAACACAGCTTAAAGAGTTAATTAGTTTCACTTGTACCCTGGCAATATACAGGTGTCTCAGATTAAATGTCAGAAACTTGGGGTTTGTATATGGGTAGAAAATTATTATCACTTCTTGTCATTGAATGTGTAGTGGGAAATTGCGGTGTTATATGTATATACAGGATTTACCGAGAGAAAACGTCGAAACTTTGGAAATACGCTCTTAAGAAAATTTTAAGCATATTTTGCCTAATGCACTACTTGGATATACCGAATGGCTGAGCAGCAGTAAGCACTGAAAAGTTAGTTTCAAAAATGCTTTTTTATGCAAAAATTGCATTGCAGAAGCATACAAACACCCCAGAAACATGCAAACTGTTTATTATTTACATAAAAAATTAATATATTTTTGTGCAAAAAGAATAATTAACACAGAAATAAAAAAGCACCCAATTACACAATTTTACTATTTCTGTGTTAATTTTTCTTTGTGAGCGAATATATTCATTTCTTTTGTAAATTATAAATTATAAATTATATATTTCTGAAGTGTTCATAAGTTTCTGAAACGCTAATTTTTGCTTAGAAAGCACTTTTTCAATCCAACGTTTCATTGCTTATTGCTGCTCAGTATTTAGAATACCCATGTAGTTTCTTAGAAAACAATGCTTCAAATTGTCTTGAGAGTTTATTTTCCAATTTTTGACGATTCCTTTTCGTACATCTTGTATACATTGAATTACCCTTGATTATTAGGCAATTCAGTTTTACAGATGTTCAGCATATAGTACAAGAAAGCTCTTTGAATGCGTCAAAAGGTGAGCTGCTAATTACTTGTCAATAAAGATTTGTCTACAAATGTCACATGTGTAACTTCGTAATAAAGAAGTGTCATACTTCAGTTCATTGGCAAAAAGTGTTGTACAAGAAAGCTCCTTGATTGCATCAAAAAGTGAGCTTCCGATTACGTGTGAATAAAGATTTATCTTCAAATGATAAAATGTCACATGTGTAACTCCGTAATAAAGAAATGTAACACTTCAGTTCATTGGCAAAAAGTGTTGTACAAAAAAGGTCCTTGACTGCGTCAAAAAGTGAGCTTCCGATTACGTGTGAATAAAGATGTATCGTCAAATGATAAAATGTCACATGTGTAACTCTGTAATAAAGAAATGTCACACTTCAGTTCATTGACAAAAAAGTGATAATTTTCTATCCCACTCCATGATCTAGAAGCGTGTACGCTGTCCGTATTTATTGAAATTTAATGAGAAGAGGCGTTGAACAAGGTTCGCGGACGTTCGTACCCGCCTCGCAGAGCATCCGCCAGGGATCGAACCCGCGGGCAACCGACGGTGGGACGGCTGTGTCAATTGGCGGCGATAGCCGCAGCCTGGGAGGGGGGCGGTCGCTCGCGTCACCGCCGAGCGGTTCCGAGAAGATCAAACCTTGCGGCTGCTGCGGCAACTACCGGAGGACGCGCCCCGTCTCACGAGAGTCTCAGTTGAGCCGAAGCCTACGCGAGGCGGACTCCGTGTGATCTGGAGGCGAGCGACGCGGCAGCTCGAGCGGTTGGCCCTTTCTGGTGACGGTCCGCTCGTTAAGGGTAACTCTTCCACCGGATTCGTTCATTTCTGTTTTACTTTTTATCTAATTTTTTGTGGCCACCCTGTGGTTGTCCCAGCGGCAGCAATTCCGACTCTTTTTTATAGCGGCGGGCCAGTCCATGTTGTCTGTGCGGGGGTGTCAGTTGGCAAACGGTTCTTTCTTAAGGGTTTAGTGAAAGGAGGGAAGCGATTAAGTCAAGGCTAGTCGTTGTTGGTGGCTGCCAGGTGACTGAGAAAGCCGTGTCTAGGGAAGACGGGGTGGGGGAGGGTTGCGTAGCACGGACGTGCGCACCTCGTGAACGCACGACACGCCCTCTGGGTAGCGTCGAAAACAATGCCACCGTCAGGACTCGAACATGAGGACCGTCCGGGTAAAAGGCACTGCAGTGACATGTGTTTGATGCCCTGAGCCACCTCAGCATGTGAGATTTGAGAAGGGACTATGAATGTCATTTGCTTGAAGGGTCGTCGGCTCCCACTAAACCATCACCCCACTGCCTTCTCCCGATCACAAGTAAAACCTTTGAAAGATTTCTTCCCCATGTATCTATCTTCCTAGACCATATTTTAATTTAATTCCGATTGTGTTTCTGATAGAACCGCTTCACTCCCTCTAAATCCTTAACATATCATTTGCAATAGCAGCAAAAGTAGCTTATGACACCTTTTCCTGTCTTCCTGCTCATAAACATCCGCCTTGACATCCCTAACCATATCCATTCCCTGGTCTAGAGCTGTCTTATCCAACTATCTATTCCTTACATATCCTTTACCTACCAAAAACTTGATTCAGCTAATCCACGTCGGTGCCCCTAAGGGCGTTCTGTTATTAACGATCCGTTTCTCCATCTACATGAACGATGTCCCGTCCATCCCTGCACTACAAAGCCTCCCATGTGCCGATGGCATTGCATTCGTTGTATCATTCTACTTCCTAAAGCGATCCCTCGAACAGCTGCAAAAATCTCGATTTTAACGTCCGGGTCTCCGAAGATTCCGTCATCAATACATCCAAATCTGAAGCTATCTTTTGTCAGCGAAAACCTTTACATCCAATCCTCCTCCCCTAACCATAGTGCACAGACCTATCCCTGAAAACCCCAAATCAAGTAACTGTATCTAACATTCTCCCACAGACTCGTTTTGATACAACACATCCGCCAAGCATCGACCAAAATCACCTACGTTAACGTACATTGTACGTTATCTTCACAAAATCATTTCTTCCAGTTAAAAAACAACTTCAACATAGTAATTGTACGTCTATCTACCTTATATTTTTCTAAGCTCATCCTACCTTGTTTGACACTTCCCGCAGAAACTGCAAGAAACTCACCACAACGAAAACTACGTCCTTTGTGTAATTTTCTGCCCCACCATTGATAGTCCGTTTAATACCCTAAGATCATAAAATAATATCCATGTCCTGATACCCCTTCATAACTCTTAAAGAGTTTTCAATAGAAAGTACTAGATGAACCACTTTCCCGCGAAGCAATCTTATCCTAAGGAATCCGACACGACACGCCCGCACAAAACACCCTCTTGACATCTTGTAACTCCCTCCTCTAGAATACATCTAAGCCAAACCATAAAGAGACCGACAAGACATAGATGGACAACGCTCGATTAGAATAAAGAGAGAAGTACGAGTACACAAAAACACAGGCCGTCGACAACAGCTTTCCCGCCACCCTTCTCTCCTATTTTACACCCTTTTCTTTCATTCTCCATCCTTCTCTTCCCATCCTTCTCCCGGCCTCGCCAATAGTCTCCCATCCCCGCCTTCCAGGTATTCTTAACTCTTCATCACTAAACCCTTCATCCTATCATTCAAATTCCCGAACCCTGTCCTATGCGGGGGAGAGAATTCGACGAAAGTGGAAGACAAACAACAAATAAGCGTACATAGAAGCAACATAGAAGCGTACAAAGAGACCGATAAAGGAAGCACGTAAAAAAACTGTCAATGGCGCTGACAGAATTTTTATTGTTAAACGACAATGGCAATTGTTGAGCAGGACGGCGTATCTAGGTTTGGTTTGAGTTTGAGTTGAAGTACGAATTACCTTTAAGATAATTAGTTTTACACTAATATTTCTAGAGTATTCCAGATATAATAGTTAAATAATGAAAAATGATAGCTTTGTAACTGAACTTTATGAACTCAGATGTTTATAGTATATCGTTCTACAGATCCTGTTTTCTTCTGTAGTAGGGAGCTCTCTTTGAAAATGTCAAGACCAACTTGGGAAATATTATTCTATGACAGGTCAGTATAATGTCCTGCGAATACGGTTACTGTGATTTAATCACATTTGAATTGTAGATGGTTGAAAAATGGCAAATGTTTGCGCCTGCCGATGTAATTACAGTTTTTCACCCCATGTACTGCGTTTGATAAGATTTTCAAGTGATGGTTGCGATATTTAAAAAGGACAAAGATTTGAATATTGTAAAATATACGCGAACGTTTTCTTGAGCCCCAGAATACTCACTCCCACTCCTTTGCTAACATTGATAGCAGCGTTGTTGACAAAATATAACTGAAATATTATTTGCTGTGTAGTGGAAACAATTTTGAATCGAAACATGAGCTTCTTATTGAATATAATAGTCCTGTTGTCAAAATAATCCTTTCTCCTTCACTGCTCTTGTATCTAGCAAAATGAAGGACCAAGCAAAAGTGCGCGGATGATACTACGTATCTGTTCTTAAAGTTTCATTTGCGCTTGAGGGAGCGAGAGCATTTCATTTTTTCTGAAAAGTGTAGAGTCCCTCGCCATATCCTTTTATTTTAGCGTCATCTCTCGGGGGAGACGAGCCCCCCCTCCCCCCCCCCGCCAGCGCAGCACCAGCGACGCCGTAAACGCTGAAGGCGGTGGTGGCGGCTACCGGGGAGAGAAAAAGCTTCAACGCTTGTTCGGGCTCTTAAGGATCACTTTCCAATGGCTTCGTCATGGTTACGTCGGCCTAATTGACCCGGAGGAAGGTTCTTCTCCGCGGAACAACCTGTTGTAACCCACCCTCCCCGTCGTTTACTCTCTACTTTAGCATCCTCTTCCGCCCACCCCCCGCTTCTTCCTTTCACGCGATACAGTATGGCGAACCGGAAAGCCGGAAAGCGCGTTATCGTTGGGTGCCTCGCTTTCCGGGAGAAGCGAACCCCGCCCGCTCCGCGCCCCGCGGGCGGACGTCAATGCGAGGTTGTATGTGCCCGCGGCCGCAACCGCCCTTCCCCCTCCGCCGGCGCAATCAAAATGCATATCGGGCGCGGTGAAAGGGACGCGGCCAGGTTGGGATTTAGCATGAAAATTGCTTGGGAGAGTGCAATACGAGTTTGAAAAGCAAAGGGGGGACGGGCGGGCGTCTGTTCGTGACCTGAATAAACCGGAGGAATTACTCAGCTATTTCTCAGTATAATTTGGGCATCGCATTCATATTCTCTCTCTGGAATTTATTTGCGTACATTAGTTTGTGTGCGGGGGATATTAATTAGAGCCTAAATATTTTTTGTCAGCCAACGGGATGCCCTTATGGCTTGACTATTCTCGAATTGATGAATAGTATGTAGGCGGAAACATATTTTGGGGAGGACTGGCCACTTTCTCCTCTACAGAATGTCTGGGTTGAGAGCGGCCACTGAACTCGATAACATTGTAAATAACAGAGTGAACGAACACTCTTTTTACCAAACACAAATATTTCTGAGGGAAGCTGCTATGAAAGGTTCCATCATCATGGAATTCACCGATGCACGTATTTTGTTAGATTCATTTTATTATCGAATTATTCGAACAAATAATGGACACTTCTCAATCATTTTCCATTCCTATAGATTACTTAATACAAATCGTTTACATAATATTACTATATTCCGCACTTCACATGTAGTTTACCACTTAGCTTTAGTTATTTGGTGCTTTTATTTGAAATATATTGTACTTATATGATTCTATTGTTGTTCCGTGTTTTATTTGTTATTATGTGTACAGTAATTGTAAGAGGTAGAATAGGCTTGATTATTTAATTTAAATGTTATTATTTTCCATCTTGTTCATTATTGCCTGACGATGGAAATAAATTTTTCGAAACGTTAGTGAACAACCAATTTGTACTATTACATTCCAATGACTAAACCCCATAACCAGCATGTTTTTACGGCTGTAAGGATCACCATATTGTTCGCAAATAAACGTAAAGTTTCTGGATAATTTTTGTGAGCACTCCTTCTTTTTCCTCGCCATGGGGTAACTAATCACTTCTGGCATGACGAATGCGAGACTGTCACCAGAACAATTCCGGCCATGACACAAGGGAATCGTTTCATTGCTCAGAGACTTTTTTTAGAGGGATATGAATTTGAATGCGAATTTTTACTGTTGTCTTTGGGCTGTTAATCAGCGCAGTCTGAGTGCCCGGGGGGCATGGCAGGAAGCAAGCGGCATCGCGGACGGAAACAAAAATTGGGTGAGGGACGCGCTCCGTGGGTGGAATGAAACAATTGGCGGCTGTGGCTTTGCCCCCACCCCGTGTCCCCCCCTGTGGAGCCGCATTAGCCGAATCACTTGATGGAAGTGCAGCTGTTCCCTCGAATAAAAGTCCGTTCCCAGAGTGATGGTTGGGAGGGTTCACTTGTGGTTTGAATTAAAAATGGAATACTAAATGGAATACGTTTCTGGAAGGGCAACTTTGTCCGAGCCCAGATATGCAACGCTGACTCACGGGAATAATAATTTTGCGTGACCACGAATAAAATCCCGACGTACAAACTTCATCTGAGAAGTCTAACAGTTTTTGTTCGACGTAACTTAATTTTTGTGTCAAAAATGTTATGGACTTTTATGGACTTCCCCGTTATTTAGTTGGGTATGAATCTGCCATTCTTTTAATAAATAAAACTGTCAAGCTGAAAAATCTGTGAGAGGTACATCTTAAAATAAGATATTTTGCTCTGGACCAGGGCAACGTTGATTATGATGATGGTGAAGACTAACGACTTGTTCTCTTAGTGCACTGCAGAAATGTAAAAAGGCGTGATCGCTATGACATTGCACACTCCTCGCCAGGGTGTATTAATAATTTGCTTTCTATGCGTATCTTCATTTAAAACCTTGCTTAGCAGCTATATGTCTATGTTTAAGTTGGAGGGAGATGCCTGTGTAAAGCAAACGGTGGTTGGTCCACAACGAAGTTGACGGTACATATTCAGCAATGTCCTAACGGTTTCCTACTTTTTTTGTAAAAAGAGCTCATATAACCAACGGTTTGAGCTTTGGAGCGCTCTAGTTGCAAATATTTAGCACCACAACCATTGGTTAGCATTAAATGTTGCATAAATATGCTGCCAGAGGGTTCCGACGGTTCCTGTGCGCGCGCTAACGCAATTGCAATGGGCGAGCCCTATGCGCGCAAAATTAATTTTTAGCGCTGTTGGGTTAAGGCAAGTAGGAAAACGGCAAATTATTGCAGATGATCTTTTGACTGTTATTTTTCTAGAAAGGCGAATTCTCGTGTCAGAAATGATCTTCACTTAATAGCCGCATATCAATGGAGAAAGGGCTTTCGACGACAGTGCCCAACAAAGTTCTTTGTTAGGTAAGGAGTTGCTGTTTCATCGTTTAGGCGTACATTTCTCTATTCCAGATTACAAAATTTATTGTAATAATAGTATCTCAGCAAACGCTTCATAGCAATCTTAGATGAAAATATATTGAACTAATTGAGAAAACAATTTCCTTCTGAGCAGATTGAGAATGAATAGCGAACGACATAAACAGTTATGGCACGAAAGTAGTAAGTGCACTTTCCCAGCTAAGATGAAATTAATTTCTCCTTCAGAAGTGACAAAGAACATTAAACGTTCCAACACTTGGAAGATCACCTTGAAGCGCGCATCATTCTTTCCATTCCGAAAGCAAACAAACAAATTCAGCAAACACTGACAACTACAGTCCCATAAGCCTTAAACATCTCTGTCTTCGAAAAATAATATTTCGACTTCAAAAACTTCATATGTATCTGTCATCCCCAAACATCCAACAGTGAAAACAAGTCTGCAAATGATACACTTATCTTCGCATCCAACCACTCTCAAATCAGCATTAAAAACAACGTACAATTATACGTAACCCAAATAGACAACTGGTCATCCAAATTAAAAATAAAATTAAACCCAAACAAAACTGCAGCAAAAAATTTCTAATTAAGGCCATACACTTCAGCAATCACATTAACGTTAAATAATGAGCGCATTCCATGGTACCCCCAAAGTACACCCATTAAAAATTTAGAACTGAACATGGACACCAAAATAAATAGGAAACAGGAAATAGACACACAAATAATTCTAAATAAATCAAACTGCGTCAACTATAAACACTAATTAATAGTAATAAATACCTCCACTACAACAGAGGAATAATACTACATAAAACAGTAATCAGACCAACACATCTCTACTCCAGTATGAATTAATGCTGCAAAAACAAACATCAACAAAATACAGATAGTACACAATCAGTTTCTTCACACCATCACTCAAATATCATAGTTCATATCAAATTAATCATACAATGAACTCAACCTCCACCCATTCATTCATCACATTGATTACCTGATCTATAATGTCTTCTCTAATATTCACTATATTCTACCTTCATCTTCATTCAACTGTAAAAATCCCACTCATCGTACTCACATCAAAAATACATATCAATTTCACATATTTTGTAAATTATTTTCAGATCTAGAATAGAAGGAGAAAGACTCCTGGGTACGACATTACTAAAGCATTAAAAGAACTTGATCGACAAACAATTGCCAACATAACAACGATATTTAATGCATCGTTAAGACCAGGACACTATCCTTTCTCATAGAAAGAGGCTATACCATTCTGCAATCCCGGCAAAAAACCCAAACTTCCAAGAAATTACAGATTTATTGCACTTCTTTCCTCAACAAGGAAAATGTTTGAGAAACTTGTAAATAGATATCAAACATACTTGATGAGCATTAATGCAATTCGCAATATCCAATTCGGTTTCAAAGCTGATCATGCAACAACCCATCAACTACTGCGGCTTGTCGAGCGTATATTAATTGATTTTAACGATAAACAACACACAATAGCTCCATTTTTTCGATATTTCTCAGAGATTCGACATACTTAGGCAGCATGGGCTGATATGCAAACTACGACAATTTGAGTAACCTGAGTATCTACAAAAAATAATTTTACGTTTCCTCTAAGACAGGTATTTAAAGTAAAAATAAATGATGGTTGGTAATCGCTTTATTCAATTCACGCACTTGACTCGTAATGATCAGTTGCTTCACTATTCCTTTTCTTTATTTTTACAGCAGACACAACACAGAGTGTATGACTCGATATCATGACAGTACTTCTATTTTCACTTCATAAACTGACATCAACCTGGTCTAAGATTAGAGACAATATTAATTTTATATTTATACGAACTGGGCCAAAACATAGATTTATAATTAACCCCTTAAAATCATTAACTAAGACATTAACCCTCAGAGGTTCTTTCTTCCATACACCCATACGAATAAATAATATCGATGTGCACTGGCTTCCTCATTCTTTACCCGCCAAATACCTAGCTGTCCTACTGTTCAAGTAATCCAAAAACAATATATCAGGAAAATCATTGAAATACCCTGGTTCATTTTCAATTCACAAACCCACAAAAACTTTAAGTATCAGTTCTTTCTAAATTCATCTCATAAACCTCTCAAAAAGTTTACTCTCTCCTCCCAGCATGTCCCAATATACTCCAATAATCAATCTCGGTCAAAACCCATATTTTCCTTCGCGCATTACATTCAAAGTCCCCAAAGACCTTTCGCCCGCCCCAATTCATAAAATCATATGTCCTCTATTGTGTGGGTAAGCACCTTCTCTCGACCTCCAAACAATAAATGCAAACTTACCAACTAGTCAAGTTATTACATGACATTTTAGAAGTAGTGAAGGGTTATACTGAGACCCGTATTTGCCTGAGAATAACCAAAGAAAATTCATTGTGCTACCCTTCAAAGCCCCCGAAAGAGAAAAGTTGAACGAGAAGAAAAGTATTATTTTTAAAAACGCTTATCGGATGTTTACAAAATAATTGAAAATCGCCACCATGAGTAATCGCTTTGTAGAAACTCTGACGTTCTCTTGCAGTGAGTCCCTCCTATAAACAGGTTGCTGTTTTATTTCGTATCTGTCAATGCAGAGATCAGTTGTAGATTCGGAGAAACATACTGAATGCTCAATTAGTTCAAAAGTTCAAAGTGTCCCCGCGAAAAGGACTGCAAACACAGGAAAAGCTTAAAAAACATGAATGCCCGGGACATTTCTAAAAGGTTGCAAATATTTGAACAAATACGGCAATTTTATTTAATTATTTACGTCAAAAATAGTTAAAAACTATGTGTGACGTGCTATGTGGAGAAGTTAAATTAAAGTTACACTTATGGCCACTAGCAAACCAAGGGATCATCTCAGCATTTGCTCAAGGATCAGGGAATCTGGACGAAACCCTTAACGTGATGGGGATTATTGACCCGAAGCTCAAGTACTGCACTTGTTATATATAACTCGTTTATGAGTTACATTACTTGCGACGAGTTATGTGATGCAACTCGTTTATAATGTAATGTTGCTTTATTTGCTTCGTACAAGTTTGAAAACTCGTTTCTAATGTAGCTCGTTTTAAAATCATGTACTCGCGCAATAAAGCTCAACATTATAAATAAGTTGCACAATCACGTGATAATGGGTAACCCTGTATCGACGGAATTGTCGATTTTTACATTTTGGTGTCAGTGGTTCAGATTTGGGTTGTTCTTTGTTGAAGTGACCTTAAATAACGAAAGAAAAAAATTAATACTATTGTATTTTAAGTTTAGCTTGTAAAAAGCAAAGTGCAGGTTCACCACGATCATAATAGATGCTGAAAGTAATGTTCTATTCACTTGCTTCTCAGTTATATGGTTGCTACCAAGATAAATGCAATTTGTAATACGAGGCCCTGACTCGGTTCAGTGCGTTGAGACTTTCCTGGCGCACCATTGTAAATTATTTTATTGTTTTAAAAATATTAAAGTTTCGCCAGCTAGGATTGTGTTTTTGTGATCTGAGACGTGGGCGAGGTGCGGGCTCAGGCCCATCCGCCTGGTGTCCGTTTCTCTGTGAGCGCAATAAACCGGCGCGCCGGCGCCTCCGCGGCGCCAGGCAACGCGGCCCTCTCGCGGGCGGCCGTCCCCCGACGCCGCGCCGCGCCGCGCCTCGCCGCGGCGCCACCTGGCGGCGCCGTGACGTCACAGCGCCGTCGCCGCGAGTCGATAGGGCTCGTCCGCGCTGCACCGCTGCCCCACTGTTTCACTTGCGCTCGTCAATCGCGTGTGCTTCCTTCCTTGCGCAATGGCAGCCACACAGCTTCACTTGCGCTCCTCAATCGCATGTGCTTCCTTCCTTCCTTACGCAATGTCAGTCTCAAACTTCACTTGCGCTCGTCAGTCGCGTGTGCTTCCTTCCTTGCGCAGTGTCAGCCCACCAGGTTCACTTGCGCTCCTCAATCGCATGCACTACCTTCCTCACGCAATGCCATCCCCGCAGCTTCACTTGCGCTTCTCAATCACATGTACTACCTTCCTTACGCTGTGGCAATCCCACAGCTTCACTTGCGCTCCCCAGTCGCGTGTGCTTCCTTGCGCAATGACGCTTGTGGATGCTGTGCTTCGCTAATGTTATTGTAGTTAATCCTGCCCTTGAAAACTTGATTTTTCAAATTATATAAATGAGAATCTCTGAATTTTAGATAATTGGAAACGCAAATATTCAATTTTTTTAAGCATCCGGATCGTTAAGCATAGCTGTGATGCTGAGAGTGTAGGGGTTACTTGGCTGGCGTGTTATTTCTAATGACAGACATTCTCATCCCATGTCGGTGAGAAAATGTTTGCTTATTGGAAACACTTTTGCAGGTTCATGTAGTATGATAATATTGCGTAGCTATTACAAATAATGCGAGAAGTTACGTACCATCGTAGCTCCGCTTGTTCCACCAATATTCGGCACTGAATTGCTTATTTTTCCCACTATTTCTGAATGTAAAGTTTTATAAGTTACTTAATGACTTTTAAACCTAATAGTTTTCTTGGGTTTTCCCAAAATTTGTCCCGATTACGTTCATATTCACAGTGCGACAACTGGTTTCGGTTTTACTATACTTGCGTGAGAATTTGTTTATAAGTTAATAACACGATAATTATCGGATATTGAAACGGAATTTTCACTACTTTCTTCAGAACAAGTTTTAATGCTTGAAAGTTAAAAATAGCAATAGCTAATCACCAACAATTTTTACCGTACTGCTAAAGTCGGAAAATTTGCATATAGAACTAGGTTTTATTGTTCCATAACATTCTTAAAGTCATATTTCAATAACTAGGGTGGATGTTTGCAAAATTGTAATTCATGTCTCTTTCTGTTATAGGTAAGTTGGAATTCAACATTAAGAAACGCTCGTTCATATGTCCGTTCTGTGGTAAGTGTAAAATACGCTTATTCACGGTGAATAGTATGTCAGTTCTTATTGCAGAACATTCAATATTTTTCAATACAGATTGATTAGAGGTTGCGGACGCGTTAACTGGTGAGGCTATTAGTCCCGTAAGTGCACCCCCCCTTGGAAGGTGATCTTTCCCCGTTGGAGGGCGAGATTCGGCGCCGACCTATAGTCGGTTAGCAGGGTTTTTCCTAACCAAGGATGTCCCACCAGCGGGGTATCGCCACATCACGGAATATAAATGAGCCATCGACCGGTCTCCCGGCATTTGTGATAGTGAAGTGGATTTTAGTGTAAGTAAAGGAAGAGGATGCGACAAGGAAGAGGAAGGAAAAATCGTTCGCGGTCCGTGGCCCTTTTGTTAGGGCACTGCTCGAGCATTCGCCTTGCATTGATCGCAGAAACCACGAAAAATTACCAATCAGAGTAGCCAATCGCTGGAATTCTCTTCCAGTGGCTGAACTCTGCTATGTAGCTAGTTGCGAAACTCCTGCCAATGTTGGGTCCGGTATCGAGGACCTCCCTGACATAGGCAGTGACATCAGTTATTGTCCTGAGCCACCTCTCTAGGATTTCAGTATTCTTGTTACAAAACAAAACACTAGCTAGGCAGATAACATGACAACAGAACAAAACAGAAACTAGGCAACGCAAGCGGCAACGCTGAGTCTAGCAGTGGCGTTGAGCTAAACTTTGCAACGGCGGCGTCGTCTTCAACGCGTTGCAACTGATCCCAGAACAGCACTGTTGTCTCTCATATCATGACCGATCGTTAGAAAGCCACGCTGCGAGGGCTTTTACATTTTTCAGTGGCATTCTATTCAATCGGTGCGCTCCTGGCAGCGTTATATGTCACATTGACGCACAGGTTCTCTAATTTATGGTAGTGCACAATTTAATGCCACGTTTCACAGTTCAAAAACGTATTTAGTGTGTGTGTGTGTAGTTTACAGCAAGAAACAAAACACGTGGACACATATCTACCATTATGATTGGCATCGCTACAACTCGAAATTCAGAAGATATTTTGTCATGTAGGATATAACAATATAAAAAGTCTCGATCAGGTTTTTGTCCAGTTTTCCTGACACATCAAGCAAGTGCTAAGATGGCCCCTTGTTTTGCTTCTGGGCGTAAATGTAGCAATTGCTTCTAAAATAGTTTGTAAAGAATCCATTTGTAATATCAGGCCACAAAAACAACCACCCACATTTGAACTAGGTGTGTGGTTTGTTCTTATCCTCCGCATCTCATCACAGCCTTTGAGGCGTCCGGGGACAATTTGCGAGCGGGAGAGCGTAAAGGGGGAAGACCCGATGTACAATCGAAGGATATAAAATAATAAATTGAATTAGTCTTTCTCTCTATAATAGAGAATTATTCTCCATTCTGTTTATTTTACCATATATACAACAAATATTTTCCCTGTAACATACTTAACAATACATCATGAAACAAATCTCTTCCGTTCCGAAACTTTTTAACAAATTTATCGGTGACAAATTGTTCTTAAAATTAAATATAAATGTAGAATTTCGCTCTCCCTTAATGAGTAAAATCTTAATTACGTGAATAGAATTTGGGTTGAAAGGCGGAAGAGTTTGTGGCCTGAGCCTCACCATTAATAAATACATTCTTTATTATTATTATTTGTACTCGAATTCACGACTATAGTTGTTATGAGTTGGTTGAATAGAAAATGCACTCCAGGTTGCAACCAGCGTTGCAAGAGCAGATGTACTCGTAGAGATTGTCAGTGCGTCTACAATACTTTGCGGAAAGTGTGGGCTGTTCCCAGGGAAGCAATGTTATTTTCCAGCCTTTTGAATGACCTGAAAGTTTAGCCAAGTTCTTACATAAATTTTGCGGAACAAATTGTAGAGCTCCGATACCTGCCGTGATGACTGGTGCAGTGATGCCTGACATTCAGCAGATCTCGGTTTCCGAATTGTTGTATTTAAGATTTTCTTCATCATCTTCTTTTATTATTATTATTATTATTATTATTATTATTATTATTATTATTATTATTATTATTATTAATTTCCTAGCTTTGTCTTTGAGATCGATCCTTCTCCATTGCTTGGCTAGCCAAAACAAGTATTTTTCTTTTAAGTTTCCTCACTTCCTATTTTTGTTTCTGCGATCTCATTGGTGCCCGCGTTTTTTATTATTGAATTGAATTGAATTTGCCTTATTTTCAATTATCAATTGGCCATACGAATTATTTTGCTAAAAAATTGTTGCTTTGAATAATTGTACCGTCACAATATTTGTTTTTGTGAGAAAAAATGTATGGAATTTATACACAAAATAAATTTTATATTTCAGCATAACACACAAAATTGCAAATAATGAGATTTAAACGAGGAAAATAAAAAAAATGTGTGTGTTATAAATGCACAGCATTAGGAGGTACTCAATTCTGAATTAAATGTTTGTTAAGTGATTGAATATATTTAATGTCATAAAAACGTGTATTATAATTCCGGAATTCATTGTTAGCAGGTTCTAAAATTAAATGTATAGTATATCTCCAATATATGTAGTCATTGTATTAATACTTACCAGAATTCTTTGTTGGCTGGTTCTAAAATATAATCTAAAGTATATCTTCAAAGCACATAGTCATCGTATTAATTCTTTAAACAAAACAAAAAAAAAAAAACAATTTCATGAATTCAGCAATACCTAAGGGTAGACTTAAGTAAAACCCTGAAGAATATTTAATCTCACTTAGGAAGTATAGGTAAACAATTTACCAGCACATTCAGTTCTGTGTACTCGGCCTCGCCGTCCCTTTGTTCCTCGGAGCCCTGAATGACGAAGCCCTTCGAGCCCTTTCCTGTCTCGTCGCCTCGGAGCCCTTCTCCTTCTCGGCGTCGTTCCGCTTTCTCTTCTCTTTAGAATATTTATCGGTGCCGGGAGTTGACCCCGATCACATGGCGAGCCTTCATTTTCTTAAAAGGCTTTTAATCCGCTCTTGTGCCTCCCCCTCCCCCCCCCCCCCACCCCCTACAAGGGCCACGTGACCCGTCGCGCGGCGCTTGCTTAACAGCAGGCAGGGGCGCCCCAAAATCGGAAGACGCTCTAATGACTTGGCCATGGTGCCCACCCGTCTCGCCCCGCCCCTTCCCCCGCCGCGCACCTGAGGCTCCTCGCAGGCGCCGCCGCCCCGGCGTCGGCGAGCGCCTGCATTCATTTGCATTGGCTTTGCATTGGCACTCATTAAGGCGCCCCGAGATTTCGGGAGGTGGGAATGGTGAATGTTTATGGCGCCCTTCCATTGACAATTTCATTTCGTTGGCCCGCCATTCATCCTTTCCATGGGATCTCTTTAAATAAAAGTAGAGATGTTGGTATGTATAAGAGTGGTTAACGCGACACCGTGTGACCGATCTCCATGAAAGTTGGCACATTATGTCTTTTTTTTCACCAAAAGGTTTATGTTTATGTTTTAATTCCACTAGATGACGCTCCGAGCAAAACTAAATATCCATGTCCAATCCAACTCGCAACACCCGGCACCATTTCTGAATTTATATCTTTAAGTAACTCCTAAATGAACGGTTCTAGGGCATTAAAAACTAAACTTTTGAAGGCAAAGGCCTCAAAGAAAGGTTTATCACACTCTAATATACAGTATGAGATTTTCTTGAAGATTCTATTACATTTTTGCTGGTCCGACGTTTCTCGATATTACTCCACCTGCTCAGAGCCGTGCAGAATCTGCTCTAATGAGAATAAGAGGGATGGAGAGATGGAGAGACATGCAGACAGAGAGAGACACACAACGAGTCAGACTGAGGCAGGGACAGAGAGAGACAGAAAGAGAAAGGAGGAGGGAACGAGAAAGAGGGAGATGAAGAGCAGAAAAACGTCTGCCGGGTTCCGCTAATTTAATATTAATAAACAAAATAAATAAGAAAATAAAATGAATAAACTGTAGGGAGGTCCAAGCCGTTGGGCTTCGATATATAATGTGAATTAAGGCCTGTGTCACACGAGCGTTGCGTTGATGCGCGTCGTAGATTACCACTGCATCTTACGTAGGACGGCCTAAGCGCATGTGTGCCGTTCCGCATAAAATTTTTATTAAAATTTTTATTAAACGACGCGCGTCAACGCAATTCTCTTGTGTGGGGGCACTAACGAAACGCGATCTTCGAGAACGATACGATGAATTCGCGGCGCAACAGGACTTACCGTTAAGGCCCATTCACAAGGCAAACGTAAACATAAGCATAGCGCATACACATAAACATTAACATAAGTGATTGAAGTATTCACAATGTCTACCATAAACGTAAGCAAAATAAGAGTTTCTATAGGCTGTGAAACATTCTAGTTTACTATTGGTTGGAGTTTGTTTCGAGCTATCGACTGTGTCCATAGCCCATACGGCGTTAGTTCATCTATCGATTTTACTCATATTTCGATTCTCGATGTCGTGTTAAGGTACTGTGATTGGTTCATTTCTTATGCCATTCTTAAGCAAAAGTACATAAGCTTGAATCTTTCAAGCTTTTAAGTTGTCTTACTTGTTATGCTCATGCGAACGCATTGTGAATGAGTCCGCTTATGGACCTTAGTGTTAACGCCATGCTTTTGTTTATGTTTGCATTGTGAATGGGCCTTTAGGCGCGGGGTAGAGGCGACGACTGTGGAGCGGCGCGTGTGCAGAAGGGGCGCCGTGGCACTGTGCTCATATGGGCGCGCACGTCAAACCGATGCGGCTTCTGAATGGGCTGCACGCGGGACGGGGGCGGCGGGCGGCACTTCAGAAACAATGCACATCGCCGCTAGACGAGGGGGTCACCAACGACCGCCCCGCCCCACTTTTTGCTTCCCCTTCCCCCCCCCCCTTCCCCTCGCAGGCGGTGTCAAGCGCTCGGCACGCCGACGCTCCAGGCAAAACGGTTCTTTCGCGGAAGAAAAGAAGTGTCAAACGCCGCCTCGATGCACCCGCACAGTGCTGGAAGAAAGGGTGGCCCCCAGAACCACAGATGCGCACAGTTGTGAGAAAAAGGGATCCGCATCTGCCTCGGTTATCTAAACAAAACAACTTTTTTTGTTTACCAGCATTATAAACGATCTTTTCTGTTGCAAGAAATCGTTCATAATCGGGCATTTTACGGCCAAGTGATGATGTTGTAGCATTTACGTCACGAATTATTACGTCATCACCTGTTCAATCACTGCGAAAAAATCGTGGAGAGGTACAGGGAAAGGGTACAGCTGGGCACCGTGTCTCGCACAGATGACAAAAACCCGAGACAAAGTTACTTCGCAAAATTAAATTTAATTATTTTATAAATTTGTAATGCTTTTTACAAAAAACTGCAAATGCAACTTGTTTATAATGTTAAACGTCTAATTGCATTCTAGTACATAATGAAACATGTGTGCACAAAAAACACAGTTGCAGTATACCCGATCCATGATGCTGTAACAAGTTACTTTGTTACACTACCAAGGAGCTGGTATACTGCACTGTTCTATTTTTTCGTGTGATATTACCATACGACCGAGTATCGTAAACTTCACACGAGTGTATTAATACCCACTAGATCGAGTTCAATACGGTACCTGTTCTACGACTTATGGTCAGTTTTATAAATGAAACATTTACATTGAACCTTTTCGTGGCGGTTGACATGTAGGATTCAGTCAACACCACATGATGCACAGCTCTCTACCCTACTTTGTGGCTGTTGCCTTGTGTGTGTCTTGTGGTTATCACAGCGCTAGTCAAATAGGATCAAAGTGAAATGACGATCCAATTTATTTTAAATAATATTCCACATAATAATACTAATATTTAATTAAAAGTACCAAGTACAATATAATATTAATTTGCAATTTTACTGTACCCAATCGAACGATATATTTAGTAGAACGATTCTCAATGATTATTTAAGTGTCAATACTTGGTTTGTAACCTCTGTGATTGGTCGAGAACCTGTTTTATAATGAATTCTGTGTCATTTTGCGACTTGCTGCAGCCATCAAATGACATAATTGCAATGGGAGTAGAAAAACTAATGTTAGAAGGCAGCTGCGTCGCATTCCGTTGTCCGCAGGGGAGAAAGGGCGTAGCCATCAGAAAGCGCGGGAATCGCTGGTTGCCGGCCACGGCAAGAGTCAGAAGAAACAGTCAATCTTGCATCATTGATGCGATAATACCTTCCCCAATATTCTCTGAAACTCATTCTGAACAATCGGGAACAGGCTAATATGCGGAAAGAGGGGGGCCGACTCTTCATGATTGAACAAGGGAAGACCCTCGAAGACACCAGGCTGTTGAAAGCCTCTCCGACTTCTCTGCTTTGGTTTCGGCATTACTTCGTTGCAGGCCATCACGTCTCCTAGTAGAGCATTAGTTCGGAGGTTTAGGATAAAGATTTCGCCCTCCGAATAAACAGTACGGATTCATCCATCGCCGGGTAAAGAGTCCGGGATGTTGCGGACGGGTCATCGCCCCGGCGGGGTGCGGCCGGGCACGGCAGAGGGACCTGGAATGGCGCCTCGCCCCACGCCCACTCAGTGCGAACAAATCAGGTCGGAAGAGCTGCCAGGAGGTTGCTGTGACTCAGCCGCCACCCACTCAGTTAGAGAGAGATACTTGTAAGCAGCGACCGTTCTGACCAAGCTACTGTTTGGCTTCTGTTGACAATGTAACTGCGGGTTATGTCCATGCACTCAGTTCGTCAATGCGATCGTTTTGTTAACTCATTTGTGGGCAGCGGATTTTGATGACCGAAAACATCGCCAAAAATGATCAATTAAATGTTCTTAAAATGCATTAAAGATGCCCTAAGAGCAAAGAAAAATGAAGTAAAAAATGTTATCAACCACTTCAGATGAACAACTCATACCGTTGGTTATACTAATGATGTAATCGAGGCTTCTTCCTTTTGTACAAGTGAACTCAGCTTGCAACCTTTGAATCTGGACTGTTCGTTTTAAAGAAAATCTCTGCCTTTATGTATCGCAAAATCGGCTGAACTGACAATAGCGCCGATAGGCGTCGCAGAAACCTTAGATTACGTAGAACTCCCAACGCCTGACATTACAGTATGTGAGCGAAGAAATTGAAAAGGCTGCTCAAGAATTATGTGGTGAATGTTTGTTTTACCTCGAAAATATTGTTTGAACCAAGTACCAATAAAATGATATTAAATAAATGAAATCAACCAAAAAATGCGTTAAAAAAGTCGTAAAAGGGTAAAAAATTCTTATTAGCTAAAATCGACGAAAAATGAAAAAAAAAGACATAAAATGGATTATTTTGTTGTGTAATAACTTGAAATGAAATTCTGAACTAAACGATATTGTTCTAAGGTGAAAAGAAAGAAAATAACATTTCATTAAAATTCGCTCACTCCTTATTAGTTAATGGTATTTATCACCATCTCTTGCAATGCCATCCCCCTGCATGACGTTCATTTCTTTTTCAAACTGCTCCCTTCGTAGAGAAACTCCTCTATACCTGCGGAGGTGCGTGTTAGTTACCCAATAGGTCGCTGTTCGAAACATTCCCACAATACGGCAGTAAGGATTCTATCTGTGATTATTGACCGAGTCACCGTCTGCTCCTTTCCCCTCTGAGAATGCTGACGAGACTGCCAATTAAGGGACCTGGCTACTAAAAATAAAGTCAACAGGATGCCATGCTGATTGTAGCGGCCGAAAATTACTCCGTCTATTAATTCAACAATTTGAAAAGGTTGACACATTTTAAATTCACTGAAATAAAACTACTGACTTCATTTATATGCTCATATTCGCCCTCATGATCATCGTAATTTAATTAAATGAGTTGAATTAATGATATGTTTTATTGGACATGCAAACCCACATCCATCCCACCCTCGCTGCACTGAGAGGCAATCGCAAATACAGTAATATCGCATCGACAGAATGAACAGACAATTATCCATTCATTACAGTTTGCAAACGAGGGAAATTCGAAGAAAAAGCCTTAAATGTAGGAAAATTTGAATGACAGCGTAATAAGATTTCCAAGAGAGAAAATATATAATTGCATACCTATTATGTTTACGCAGAAAAAAAAATTCCGTAAGTGTGCATATTACTTCTGAGGTCTCTGGCAATCTCGCGAAATTATATAACAGTAAAATAATTCTATTGCGAATATGTATAAGATGAGGATACTGTCAACAATTACTATTGATTTGTTTCATAATTTACTTTGTCACCCATACTTTTTTAGAAGACAAAGTATTGTAATCGAACGCGAGACATTTTTGACGATACTGCTCCTTGTCATTCCGGAAAAAATTTCATAGAAATAAAATTCTGTCGAAATACGTCTTGCTTGCAACTCCTGGATCAGGGAGTATATCATTTCTATGTTCAAAATCTTCTATAGGAAAAAATCTAACGAGATCATTTCTTGCTTGAACGAATACCACAACAGTTCATGAATGAATGAAATCAACAGTTTCGGAAGCTGTGTTGGATAAAAAGTGCTTGGAATGAAATGAATCCTGAAAAAAAACTAGAAATTATTTTATAAACTGCGGACTTGGAAGTGCTGATATGCCTGAATATGTATTTGCATGTCAGTAGTGTAGATGCCATCGGATTTGGCTAAAGTCAACAAAGTCAATGTTCACATTCGCAGTACAGACGGGTGGATTAACTCTTTCAATGATTATGAATCTTGGGATGTCGTGTGGGAAGTTAGCCCAGTTGACAACAATAAAGGAAGCGACGAAGAAAGTGCTTCAAGTTGAACCACTATTATAGCCTGATACACTCTCCAGTATTAGAAGGCATTGGTAATTGGTGAATGAATTTAAAAGTGACAAGTTAATACATTTGTTAGGTAAGATTGAAAGAATTGACTGCATTTCGTTTCTGGCATCTTCTTACAACTACAATTGTGAAAATACAATTGTTTTTAATGATATGTGGTAATTTAAAATAGATCTTTAAATAAGATCATGTTCATTTCTTTTAAAAAAAAATTAAATATAAATGTCCTTCAAACTATCAAACAACAAAATTTAATAAAAAGCCTTGAAGCTATTTTTTGATTTTTAAAATCCCCTAGGTGCTTAATATAAACGAAAGAAATAGCTAATTTTTCAAATGATTAAAAATTAATTCATTTTTGTTGTTTATTTAAAAACAACTTGTATTACTTCACTAGTATAAAAATATTACATCACTATTACTAGCGATAAATTACGTGCTGGTTTCGCACCACTAGTTAACGTCAATATCATGTGAGTTCTACCTCTCGTGTGGCTTTTCTTGGTAATTTGTTACGTTCAATATCGGCTTGTGACTCTTGGCAGAGAGAGCTTTGGAAATACTTACGCTAATTCGATTGGCACAGTGAAGACCAATCAAGCCATAAAACCTTTCCAGCCTCCACTGAAAGATAACGCGATTAAATTTACCACAGACAGCAGCTGATAAAATAATTGCAAATTTATTATCACCACATCGAGTTCCGTTGTGGAGGCAAGGATTCTTTCCTTTAGAAATACAATAATACGTCCGCAATAAAAATGGAAAATAAGCGTTAAGTTATGTTGTGCTGTCGAATATGAAAATTCGTTTTGTACCTTGTGTCAAGAAGTGATATCAGAAAGGAATTGACGCAATATTTTGTGGATACATTGGCGACACGTGTGTTCCCAGAAGCATAACGCTAGTTGTTTGCAAAAGCCAATGGATGAGTCGCCATGTGTCATGCAATGTACCCATGTGCTGGAAGAGGGCTCTTGTTGAGCGCTGCAGGTGTCACGCAAATCCACCTGTCCCTTCTTTCCTTTTCTCTTTCGCCGCCCTGTACTTTCATAAAATCGTCTTATTTTAATATCTTTCCCTTGTGTGAGCTTCGAGAAACTTGACATAAAGAATTTCTTTATGAAGTCTTCGAGAACCTTAGTGAAAAGAAAAGTTCTTAACAACAAATCAAATATCTTAATCCTTCTGAGAAGGTAGAAGTTCTCAAAACGAGTCTTCAACGGTGCTTCCGGTATCTTTCGGTATCGCCCTCGTTCGGGGCTTACGTATTCGTGTTGTACTTTTAGTAATTAAAAAACTACCAGCAATGTCTGCAGGTTTTGAACTTGTTCCGCGTTTTGTGGAAAATTTCTGAATTTCCTTGTGCGGCGGTGGCGAGGCGGAGCAGGCAGGGGCGAGG
>BOPP01000356.1:390305-410632 GCA_017312745.1 Gryllus bimaculatus | reverse complement strand
CAGGCGAGTACTGTAAACATAATCTGTAACACGGAAAGCGTTGACTAATATTTGAGGGCACGTCAACTGCTATGCTCAGTAGTCAGGTTAGTGTAGTGAAAGTTTAATCCCTGGACAGACGATGTTCCACTTCTGTTGGTCCCCACTCTCAATGGTGAAAACCGGTGCCATGCTATACCTGACCTTGCGGGAATTTTCCCCTCCAAGTATACCTCGTCAACGGGATACCGCCCCACTCGGAACAAGCTGTAATTTCCGATTGATCTCCTGATATGTGTGGTAGTGTAGTGTCCGTAAGTGTGTGTGTGTGTGTGTGTGTAAGTCAGAGGTGATAATACGATGAGGAAGAGAAAGTAAGATCGCGCGCAGTCCGTGTCCCAATTGTTCGGGTACTGTTGATCGGAGAAACCACAGAAAATTACCGATCAGAGCAGCCCACAGTTAAAATTCCCGCCTACATAGCGGGTGAATTCGACCTAGCCCTATAAGAAGTGTGGAAAATGCGCCAATGTTGATTCTCGAGCTGCACGATCTCCCTTTAGTAAGAAGGGCAGTGCCGTGTCTGAGCGGGCGATAAGTATAGTCGCCGCGCGTCCGGAGCTCGCGCAGAGGTTGGGAGCACAGTAAACGAGGAAGTTCTCTTCTGGCCGCTTAAGATGTGTGATAGTGTGGTGCATGCACAAGTATGGTAAGTGAGGGGTGATGGTAGGACAAGGAAGAGAAACGAATATCGCGTGCTCTCCGTGACCCGTTTCTTAGGGTACTGCTCCTCATTTGACTGCTATTAATCGGAGAAACTACGGGAAACGACCAATCAGAGAAGCCAGCTTCTAAATTTCTCCTCTGACAAGTGAAACAGTGACAAGTGTCGAAAATCCTGCAACCGTCGGAAGTCAAACCTAGAACGTCTCGTTTAGAGCAGCGTCATCAGTTTATGCCTTGAACCACCTCTCCCGCTGCTGCTCGAGGCAACCACGGACAATTACTAATCAGAGCTGCACAATAAGTCTCTACAAAGCAGGTGAATTCGACCTACAAGCTATGTATAAAGCGTGGAAACCCCGTTATGGTCGATTGTTGAACCTCCAATTTAGAGACACGAGCAATGCGGTCTGCGGCTGCTCGTGTGCCTACATCTCCCGGACAGCCAAGCTGCTACTGACACCGACCGCGGCAGCTTTCGCTCTCTGTACCTCGAGCCGACTCGGGCGATAAGTGCAGTCGCCGCCGGGGCAGCGGCTGGGAGCCCGTGCGGGGGCGCTGGGACGTCGGCGTCGGGGAGGGGGATGAGGGGAGGGGGGTGAGTGCACCTGAGCGGGGAGCGCCGGGCGCAGCTACACGGCCCGTAATTTGCGGTGGCGCTGCCCCGCCCCCCTGGGGAAATGCGGGAGCGTGTCCGCGCTTCGCTCAGGCCGCGCGCCGGCCCGGCGCTTGACCCCCACTCTGAAGCTCCTCTCTGCGTCAAATGTCAGGCTACATTTGCATCATTAATAAGGTCGCTGCTGAGGTACATTACTATTATTATTATTATTATTATTATTATTATTATTATTATTATTATTATTATTATTATTAATACACGCTACACGATTAACGTGTGTAATTCTTCCTGGATCAGCTTTTCAGCTGTATCCCTCCTTACGACACGGTTGTTACGCCTTGAAGTGTGAATTATGAGATGATAGGATAATGGTGTGAGGTGAAGGGACAATCACAAATACGATCATATCCACGCAGGACTCGTACCTGCAGCTCCTCAACGCAGACGACGGCTGCCGCAACCGTCTGCCTCACTATAAATTCTCGGCTATCCGCGAGATGCCGCGTCGTTGGCTGGGATGCCGACGTTTATGGATTCGAGCCGCGGAAGCGTACGTATACGTCTGCCTCACTGCCGCGAATCGAATCAAATATTCAAATTTCACATAGACCACCCACGTCATTCTATTCGAAATGAAAGTAGTAAAATAGCACAAAAGGTAATTATTTTTTTTAAAAAAATATTCAACAGATTAAGTCAACATGTAGAGTTGTGAGTTTCTGGGGGAGTTGGTTGAAGGTCATTGAAATGCATCACTTCTAGGTGAAGCGAGTAATACATCACCAACGTTGGTAATTTCAAATGTTATTCCATTCGCCAGGCCTAAATTCAGTATCTATACACACAATTTTAGTTAACTATAATTTTAACATTTAAAACTAGCGGGATGAACAGTACATACGTCCTCGTATTGTATCACATTCCATACAAGTGACATGCAACGTTTAAAAAAATATGCTGGTAGTTCTTTGAAATAATTCTTTTTCTAAAGGAATTTTAGATCACATTCTTGTACATTTAAAACATTTCCTTTACTTTTTCAGAAAAAGATAGAACTGCGGGTTCGTAGTGAATAGTGATTGTATTTTTCGAGAATGTGCTATCCTCCCTTATTGTATAAGTCTTCGAAACATTATACTAAATAGCATGAAAGAATGATTTTGGATTTTTCAATTTTCTAAATAGTAAATATGTAGAACTTTTCTACTGTTCCGCACCAATCGAATTTTCGGCGTGCATCCTTGCTGCTTGAAATAAAGATATATGGCAAGTCAGTTGTGAACTATATTGATTCTTGTAGCTTGGATGACATCTGCGTAAATTCATTGAATTGTAGAACTTTAAAATAATGAGGTCATACGTGTTTTTAAACATCAGAGTAATTATTGAATAGTTACACGAAGAGAAGGGAAAGTTTCATTATGCCGTGCATTACCTCTAGTTTTGATGTTAAAATTGCCCTCTCCAGTCACGTCAATGTTCACGGGCTTCCTCTCATGCTTTGTTATATTTGTAATTAGAATTAGTTTGTGCTCAGGGAGGCAATATGAAAGTTGTTAACTGGCTTGGTACTCGGAGAACTCTACGAAGTTTTGTTATTATACGATTAAAACTGTCTCTAAAACATGTGCGTTCTTACATTTACTGATGACACGCGTGTCTTTCTGTAGTTATCTTTCTTGAACTTTCTGTAAACGAAGTAGTAATAAATGGAAAAACTTAGAAATATTTGAACAAAAGCGAACGAATTGCTCTACTAGCGCACAAGCATATTATTCATGTCTTAAAAGGGCTGAATCCAACATAGACTCGCAAAGCACGAGAAGGAAGATTATTAATTAAATGTCTTCTTATGCTTTTTTTTCACTTTCTATTCAAGAAACGGGAAGGCAATTACAGACAATTGCCGAATCGGCTGCATATAATTGAAATAAATTCGAAGTAATTATTTTATATTTTTACAATTATTCTTGCTAAGCTTCATTTGAAATGTTTTAGGATTATAATAATCAGGATATTAATAAATAAAGTATATCAATAATAAAATATCAATTAATAAAGATTAATTTGTAAAATTATAATACGTGCTATATTTCAATGCCATAGTTGGCATTTTTAAGTGTCTTATTTATCGTCATTCAATTGACTTAATTAAACATTTGAATTAAAGAAATAAGTTACTTCTTTGTGCCGTTCCAGTTCCATCAATGCAAATTGAGGCATCATAGAGCCATCTTTATGGAAATCTAAAGGCGTCAGTGGAAGACAATATTCTAAATGCACCTTACCAGTGGCGGCTCGAGCATAGGTTGCACGGTTGCACCACCCCCATGTAATCGGAAAAGATCTCATAATATCTTTGAAATATACATGTTCCTTCTAATATTCAAGATATTGCAGAAATATCGATGAATATGAAATCATTTTGAAACCAAATAGCGTCCGACCGGCGCTCTCACTGGTGTCTGGTGCCTTGCCAGGTATTGCACCTCGCTCTTTACACTTGGCCGTATTACTGGGTTTTCTGCATTTACTCTTTGACCCTTCGATTTAACACGGGGAACGTAGGGCCTTTTGGTAATGCATCCAGACAAGTGGCGCTGTCTTGTGCTGAGTGGCGACGGAGGGAGTCTCAGAGGAATGATATTCTGTCTTCGTCTGACTTGCTGCAACGTTGATATTAAGAATTTTGCTTGTTATTGAAAGTACAAAGTTTAATCAATTATTGACGACATTTAATGCTTTATTTATGACACTTAGAGAATTTGTTTACATTTGATATTAGATTTATTTATTCAAAATGTACACTTAATGATTTCTTTGAGTAAACTTGGCCGTTCTGGAAGGAAGTCTCTTTCTGTCTCTCACGGTGGATGCATACTGCATATTTCCATCTACAGTCCGTTACAATCGGAAAGCACTGGTGGGAATACGAGCGTGTGTGCGGAAGGATCTTTACAGGATGGACGAACAATACGGGAATACGGACGGACGTACGGAAGGACAAAATACACCAGGGTAGTGAAATTTTAGAAATAAAATAATTTTATTTGTGTGAAACGTATTGAAGCAATACTGCTTGTTGCAACAAAGTGCGAGAAAAGTTTAGAATATACTTTACACGGATACGACGCATAAAATTATGCAAATGTGTTAATGTAGGCATTTATTTAACTTAGTTTCGATTAATTTGAATTGCTTTTAGTTGCGAAGTACCTCCAAAACCAAAGTAAGCGTTTCAAACTCGCAGAGCGTTGAGTTCGTATAACAGAACGGAGAATATCAATTTATAAGACAAGTGGTAAAATGTTTTAGGCGCTAGCATTAAAGAAAATGGACAGACAGACGGACAGACGCACTGACAGAGAGACATTTTGCCGTCGTTCGATTTTTCGGTATCAAGGATACACAATACCTAGATTTTTATTACACATCCACTTAAATGACGTAATTTTCTGCATGTAAGAATAGGATTTATCTATTTTTTCGTTACCAGCGCCCGGCAATAAGTTTTTCTATCGAAAATTCGCTATTATTCTTCGCTCGATTAGAATACTTTCTCTTTTCTCAATGAACGCGCGAGTAAGTAATATGCAGCAGGAGGTGATAACCACGAGAACCGTGAAAAAAAATCATCATAAAGGAGCAAGTCTTCGCAGCGAGAAGGACGGACCAGAAAGAAAGCGTTGGGGCGTGGAAGAAGAGAGGAGGAAAGAGGGAGTGGAGGAGACGGGGAGGGCCCGAATTTGAAATTCAAAGCCGGACTCCGGCGGCGCCTGCGTCTCCGTCGCGCGCGCGGTCTGCGGCGGCCAACCCCGGATATGGCGCCGCGCTTCAATTCCCCAGGAGCCCCAACCCCGCGGCGCCCTCCATCACCCCGCCCCGCCCCGCCCCGCCCGCCCCGCCGCCCCGCCCCGCCCGCCCCGCCCCGCCCCGCCCCCGGCACGTTTCGCCTCCGACCGACCCGGCCTACCCCCGCCCCGCCCCGCCCCACCTGCCCCCCGCTCGCGCCGCCCCCCCCGCCCACGCCTCCGTCCCGCCCCTCCCGCCCCGCCCCGCCCCCCCCGCCCCATCCTACATCACCCTCCATCACCCCTCTATCCCATTCCGCCCAGCCTTGTCCCGGCCCGTTACCCTGCTCCACCCTCAATCATCCCGCCCCGCGCCCGCCCCGCCCCGCCTGCGCCAAGAGCGCTGGGTCTCTTCAGCGTGCCACACTTACGACCGAGGGAGAATAATAATTCTCCGACTGTGATTTACTTCGAATAGTGCACCTAACAGGGAGTCCCGACCAGAAATTTACACCCGTTCGATCGACTTACAATTAAATTGAAACGAAAGACATTTCTTAAAAACAAAAACTCTTCATAAATTATTTCGTTTCATGAGTACGTACTTTAAGTATTTAGAAGGTCTCAGAGTGATTGTCTTTCTTTTTACGATGCTTTCAACGTGTTCATTTCTATATAAATGTATGATATAACATTGATGGATGTTAGTCTTGGAAAAGTGAAATTCAATGAATCTACAAAGTTATTTTTCATGTGTAAAGAGATGTGCAGAATGTGTCCCACGTGGTGGCAGGTAGCTACACAGCTAGGTCGAATTCATCCGCTGCCTGGAGGAGAATGCTTACCGGCCGGCTGCTCTGATCCGGTACTTTTCGTGGTTTCTCGATCAACACCGGCGAATGCCGGAGCAGTAACTAATAAACGGGCCACGGAACGCGCGCGAATTTTCTTTCCTCACCCTCGTCCTATCTCACCCCTTACACACACACACACAACACACACACACACTAACATGCTCTACACTCCGCACATGTCGGGAGACGGTCGGGAGCGTTAGAGCTAATCACCGCTAGTAGGAAGAGCCTGGTTTAAGACCCCCCCCTGCAAGCCTACATATAGATCGGCACGGATTTCAAACATTCAGCGGGGACGTAACCGCAATAAAAACTCGCACAAACACTTAGGGGAAAAATATCTCAACAGTTGAGAGGACACCTATCAGTCAATCAACACTACAAATGCAGTGCAATGTGTTTTTAAGCGCTTCGATTGATTGATTGCTAGTGATTCCGGGTACGTCAACGGCTAAGGTCATTAGTCCTGGTCTCGACTCAGCTGAGAGGCTAGTGTAGAAAATCCTGCACGGTGGGAGTGGAACCGAGGACAGGCACCGCAGCGACATGGTCGATGCCCTGACCGCCTCCCCGGCGCAGAGCGCCCGTGCGAG
Source organism: Gryllus bimaculatus (assembly GCA_017312745.1). Lineage (NCBI taxonomy): Eukaryota > Metazoa > Arthropoda > Insecta > Orthoptera > Gryllidae > Gryllus > Gryllus bimaculatus. Next base: position 404,073 of record BOPP01000356.1, on the reverse strand, counting down.
GGGAGATAACGGGGACGCGAGGGGGAGATGGGAGAGGGGGGCCAGATCCTTCCGGTGCGTGGGCGCGATCGCGAGGTGACGCATTGCGATTGTCTCGTTCCAGCGAGGCGCAGCGCCGCGTTCGCGGTCGGAATTAAGGTAATAGAAGGGCCTCTAACGGCGGACGGAGCGCGGAGGGGCGGGGCATTGCGGGGCGGGGCGGGCGAAGCGAGGCGGGGCAGAGTGGGACGGATGCGGGGCGAAGCGAGGCGAGGCGGGGCGGGCGGGGCGGGGCGTGGGGGGGGAGGGGCGGGGCGGGGCGGGGCGAGGCGAGGCGAGGCGAGGCGAGGCGAGGCGAGGCGAGGCGAGGCGAGGCGAGGCGGGGCGCGCGGGGCGAGGCAAGGCGAGGCGCGGCGAGGCGGGGAGAGGCGGGGCAAGGCGAGGCGGGCGGGGCGGGGCGGGGCAGGGCAAGGGGCGGGACGGACTGGGCGTCCGGGCGGAGCGGGGGGAGCGGGGCGGCGGGGCGGGCGGGGCGTGCGGGGCGGGCGGGGCGTGCCGGTGCAGGGTGGTGCGGTATGGGTGGGGCGGGGGGCGGAGTGGTTGGGTGCGGGGCGCGGTGGTTGGGTGCGGGGCGGGGCGGGGCCCAGAGGGGCGGTGCGGGTTGGTGCGGGCTTGGCGGGCAGGTTGATGGGACGCCTCCAGCCTCATCCAGAGGGCGCCGGAGTAATTGGTACGGCGGCTAATGCGATTCTTCTCTGATTTTGTTTGCTCTCTTTCTTTCACCCTTCGCCCGGCAGGCTATTAGATCTGAAAGACTGCCGCCGTCTCTCTCGGCCGCTAGTCGGTATCTCCAATCGATATCAGCTCAGAGGTTTTATGTGTAAGCGTAGCGATCAGTGAAGCGACATGCCTGCGTTGAAACACACGTGAAGCTGATTTTGAATTTTTTCCTACTAAAATCATTTTTCTTATTACACTATTCCATGACATTGTATCACATCTACCGCTTATAATAGCTTCCCTATAACTTTTGTGATCAAAACTGTATAGAACACGAATCTAGAGAGGACAATTAGAAGATGAACTCAAAAAATCGTAAATATCATCCTCCACATTGTTATTGTCTTATTTCTCTTATCATAATCATCATCAGCAGCGTCCGTGTAATACCATTATTTGTTCAATAATACAACGCACAAAATAGGGTTCGAACAAATGAGCATTTATTTACATCAAATTCACCAACTTCCTTAAGAGATCCATAGATTGAAGTAGCTTGAAGAGCTACCCTGCAAACTAACAGTCTGGTAGAGTTTGTCTGCACAAAGAGGGAGGAGACAAGTTTCTCTGGTAACAAGTCGTCATTCCAAGCAGTTTAGGATGCAAAAAAAAGTTTTGCCAGCGCACGAAACGCAATCTCTTTAGCGAACACTGGAGTTGGGGCGCGGAACAGGTTTGTGTTGATGCCTCGGTTAGCAGGCACTGTTTGTAACTTATTAGGGTTAGTAGAAGGTTTTTTACAGTTCCTTTATTTGGCGATTACCGCCCTTTTTTAAACACACTTTGAAATGACATGTACAGTAGTGCGAATGCCAAAATTGCCTAAAATAGGAATGTAATTTGCATAAAAGCAAAAAAACTTACGTGACACGTGAAACACGCCCGAATGTCATGGAGAAAACTCTGACTCCGATTTAGCCAACTTTCCCCGGACTCTGACGCAAGCGAATTCCAGACATCGCGAGTTCCTGGTTGGGTAACGGTCTAGTATCCCCGGGATCTAGCGGCGCTAAGGCCAATTGCCCTTTGACGGGACGTACGGATAATGGCTAAATACAAATAGAAATGCAAATGAACGGATTCGAAAGATCCGGAACACCGGGACGGGGAAGCCACGGCTGATTGGCCGAAATTGCGCACAGCCGTTCGCGGAGGTTGCAGGCACATTTCTGAGAACCGCTCGCGGGAATCCGCGTGCGAGAAAGCCGGAGGCCCACGCTGTGGGCTGCAATCCTATTGGAACGCTGGCCAGCGGGGATAAGCGAATTCACCTCTGATAAACCACAGAGCTAATCGCTGAGAATCAAAACGTTCTTTGGAAGTCTAAAATGTGCGTTGAGACGACCTCATAGAAAGTATAATTAAGCTTTATTAAAGAATGTGCATATGTAGCACTGTGTTGTGCCTGGGATTGACCAATCCTAAAAACCAAATATCAATTTCATACTCGCATAGACTCGAGTTTCTTCAAATCAATTGAGTAATTTAAATATTAGATAAAGTCCTCAGAACGGTTTAGGCTCTAGCATTGACTACTGACAGCGTCAACGTCCCACAAAATATTCTGATTATTCATGTATTCGAGAAGTAATTTTTTATATATAAAACATAATGTATGTTAAATGTTAGTGTGTTTTCAACACTGTCAAATGCTTTGGAAAAATCTATTAGAGATATGTATAGGGTCTGGTACAATAACCCTCATTGACAAAAAACGCCCGACGAACCAACTCGGTAATTATACACCAATAAGCTTAATTCCAAATCTGTACAAAGTCTTTTCAAAAATACCAAACAGAAGAATATCAAATTTACTAGACGAACTTTTATCACCTCTGTAAGCTGGATTCAGGAAAGGATACAGTGTAATGGACCACTTCCAAAAATAAACCAGATACTAAAAAAAAGTGTCCAATATAACAGCCTGAACCATCAACCACCTCTGGCATATCATACATTGTCTTAAAATATTGAATTGTGGTGAGAGTGTTACTGCGCAGCAAATTATACATTTTTCCAAATTTGTTAAAAGGAAAACGTTTCTTTAGTCTCCGAAACATGATTTTTGCACATAAAATCTCCGAAACATCTTTTTTGCTCTTAAAACAATGATTCATTTAGAACCCAATATTTACTCGGCTTTAACTGTAAACATAATTATGATAAAACAAAAGAACAAAAGATAATGACAATGATTTTCAGATCTTCCATACTTTTTTTTGCAGCTTATCTCTCGGTCTTCGACATATGTGCACAACGAGATAATATACTCATACAGTAAGGAACAATATGTGGTATTTGTATTGGAATGTGTATTGGAATTTAGTATTGAAATGTGTAAAATATTTCTTCAACTTTAAAATAGCTTTTTGGAACAATCACGTCTCGAGAACGACAGACATGTCGGCTAGTTTTTAATTATAAATATAATTTTTTTAAATCATTTCATTTATATTTTCTCTTGGCAGAGCAGTGTTGTGAAACATACAAAAAACATCCTTCGGGTAAATGACACATAGTTGAGTGGGAAACGACGCGAGAGAAATTAGTTGTAGCCTCAGTCACCGCCGCTGCTTTATACAAAGAGGGCATTAAAATAGTAGATTATACATCAAAGGAGAGAAATGTATTATTTTTCAAGGTGTTATTGCAGCCAGAGGCCTATAATTACACAGTGGGAAAAATAATTTTTCTCGTGAGATATATATGCTATTTTTTCATGACCACAATACTCAGTTTCAGAAAATGTTTTTTGAATTGTAAATTATGGAATTACAAATAATTGAATATATTTTGTTACCAAGGAAACTGTCAATAAACAACCACGCGTTTGAAGGTGTTGGAAATTTAATACCATAATATATAAGAAAATGGAGGAGATTTTAAGAATTGGTGTAAAGATATAGAAATATTAAATATTAGTGAGAATATACGTCTTGCTGGCGTATTTCGGCGAGGACACAAATAAGTAAAAATCTCTTGTGTCTCACATTATGTTCAGATACATACGAGATTACTCGTGCGAGTCGTTTGTTTTCATGTCGTATTATAAACAAGGGAGGCAGTATATAATCCCCAGAGAATACGTATTATCTCTCTATGGAGCAAATGCTTCCCGTTAGTCCTTCATTTGCTAACAATAAAATCCACTTTTTTTTGCGGACACAAAAAATGTTCTGCACCAAGGGCGTAATATGTGTTCTAATGATCGAGCGGCGACAAAATGCCCGGGGGTCTTTGATCCGAGGGGTTTTTGTTGCCTGAGATTTTTTACCTAATTTATTGATTCAGATTTACTTTTTACTAAATAACCAAATGTTTATTTGACTCGGTTTACCGTTTCATTTTTCCCTATGTAACAGAACATATACCATCATTCAAATGTTTTCATATTTCCCTCGTAACCACGTTCCTTTCGATAAGTTCTGTAGTGTATATCGAGCTCAGTATCGAAGGCAATAACAAGCTATAAGACATCAGTGAAAAATAAATATTTTCACGTCATTTTGAATTATATCACTTGCGTTTTTGAGAGATGGCTGGTGTGTTAGTAGAAGTTGAATTATATAATAACTAGAAGGCGGATTTGGATGAACTAAAACAATGCCAAAAATGATCAACATTATGTTTTTACAATGTTTTAAAAATCCTTAAAACCAAGAAAAATGACGTTAAAAAGGTGACCAAATCAGTTAGCATGAGCAACTCAAGCTGGATGCGTTATTGATGCAATCGAAGCTGTTTCTTTCGTTCAAGTGAACTCAGCTCGCAAACTATGAGTTTGGACTGGACCAGAGAATCTCGCTATTTAGTTATTGTAAAATCCAGCAAACCAACAATAGCGCTGATAGACGTCACAGGAACCGCAGATTACAAATAACAATTTTTGAGCGAAGAAATCGGATAGACTACTCAGAAATTCTGTGGAGAACATTTCTTGTATCTCGTAAACATTAATTTGAAACAAGTGCCATTAAAATATTGAAATCTATGAATTGCATTAAAAATTACGAGAAAAGTTAAAAAAGACTTATTAGTCAAAATCGAAGAAAAATTTAAAAAAAACTCATAAAATGGATAATAACATACAATTAATTTCTATAATAAACGGCAGTGTTCTAAAGTAAAAAGGAAATAAAAAGACATTTCATCAAAATCCGCCCCGTAATAATGTTTCGAAAGGGTTTCGAATAACGGGAGAAAGCGCGTGCGGGTTCGGTTCGTTGGCGGCGGCGGCGGCGGCGGCCGGCCGCTGTCCCTCCGGTGCTGCCCCGTGCCGCAGATAAGCCCCGAAAGCCCCTCGCCGCGCTCCCCTGCGCGACGCACGCTCTATCTGGGGTCGCGCGGCGCGGCGAGGCGCCTGGACTAGCGAGGGACCCCCTCCCGCCTCCCTATGGACGCGACTGCGGCGGTCACTCCCGCGCCTCTCCGCCGCACACTCGAATCGAAGGCAGGCAATCGCGCCACTGCCGTTACGACGCCCTCGTTTAGCGCGCCTTATTTTTACTTTCTCGCAAGAAAGAAAGTTTTGTAATGCTGCGCGGAAAAACGGCGAATTTTCGGCAGAAAAACTTTTGTTACAGGGACATGGTAACGAAAAAGGAGAGAAATCCAAGTTGCTAAATTCAGAAGAAAAAATCCTCTGTCACGTGTAGCCAGAATCCAAGTGTTGTGGGTTCTTTATTCCGAAAAATCGATTGACGGCCAAACGTCTATCTGTCCGTGTGTGCACGAGAGCCGCTAAACCGTGTGGTCCATTTTCTCCAAAATTAATATTCCCCAATCGATCTGACTGATGTTGCGGCCCCTTGAAACTGATATTTTAATTTTAGGGAGTACTTTACATGAAGTTCCTGGGACATTTCCAAAATTTTAAAAAAATGTGCAGAGTTGTTGGGTACTGTAAAGGACGTTTAAGAGAATAATGCAGGTTCCCCTGTCGTTGAAAACTCTTCATTTTTTGAAAATTGCAAAAATTCAAACCTTTTTCTGCGTTTTCTTACAACTACAATTATAAAGATATCGATTTTTTACTTAATGAAATCTATTTCTTAGGAATAGGTTTTGAAATAAGATCACGCACGTTTTGAAAATTTGAGCCCTTTTGGAGTAATTTAGAGTGAAAATACAGGCGCGAAAAAAATGCTGTTTTAGCACCACTAGTTTACTGTACCGGAAGGAAATGCAGTGATGTGAAGAGTTGGATACGGAGTGGAAATGGACATATTTTATCTATTTTTTATACTCGTCTATTTGTGAATTTATTTTATTTCATTCTTATTTGTTTATTTGTACTTTTTTATTTATGTACTTCTGATTTTGATTCACTGCTACCTAACGTAAGCTAATTTGCAGTTATTAATTATTATTCGTTATTTGCCTCGTTTGCTGTGTACGCTATCAAATACCACTCCCAACTGATTCTGGATTCGTTCAGTTCCCTCAACTCTTTTTAAAGCGTTGCCCGTCCCGGGCTCCTCCCGATCGCAAACGCGCTCCGTGAGCGGCTTCAAGTACTCAATTCGCCCTTCACCGCCTGCAACTGCCGCCAATGAATATTTTTTCCTCTCTCCGCCGCCGCCGCTGCGCCGGGAGGCGGAGAGGACTTCCTTTGGAGGCTGCGCGCGTCGTCGCGTCCGGGCTTATTGACCCCGCGCCTCCTCATCTGGAAAGTATCTCGTGGCTTTCAGCCCACGAACTGACCACGACACAGAATAGCACTTCGCCTACCGCCTACATGGTTGATTGGTTGGTTGGTAGGGATTCCGGACGCATCAACTACGGAGGTCGTGAGTCCCGTAACTGTGGTGAATGTTTTTACTCGGGAGGTGGCGGTGACCTCCCGTTGCTGGATGATAAGATCCGGCGCCTACCTAACGTTGGCTATCAGGGCTTTCCCTAACCAGGTATCTCCCACAGGCGAACAAGCTCTAAGCTCCCGACAGTGTGATAGTGTCTACCGGCTATGTAATAGTATAATGGATGTTACCGTAAGTGTGTGTAAGTAAGTGATGAGAATAGGAAAAGGAACGAAAGACCTTGCGCTGTCCGTAGCCCGTTTGTTAGGGTACTACTCAGGCTTTCACCTGGTATTGATCGGAGAAACTACAGAAAACCACCGATCAGAGCAGCCGGATGCAAGAATTCTGCTCCCGACTGAATTAGACCTAGCTGACAAGCTAGTGTCGAAAACCCTGCCACCTCCCGGTCCGAGGCACTGCTGTGGCATCAGTTGATGGCCTGAGCCACCACTCTCGGTTTGTATAATTATAGGTCGTATTAGTATATATCCAAAACACCAATTACTTAGTCTCCTTTCTACATCTAAATCTATTCCTATTGCTTTCTTTTAAATTGTCACATTCAATCAATACATGGCACGGCATGAACGTCAACATTATCTTTCCTCCTCTTCCTTCACTGTTTGCTTCGTCCGCCAACTGTTATGAAGCGTCTTCTGTTCCGTACGCTTCACACGCACCCTCGTTCCCATTCATTCCCTTCTTGGGTCCTGTCCCATCCATTTCGCGGCCGCAGACAGCGCCCGCACAAGTCCACCGCTCCCATTTCCCCGCCCTCGCCTCCGCCGGCGTCCGGAGCGGAGCTGCAGATTCAGCGCCGCGGAAGGGCGCGCGGGGGCGGCGGCGCTGGGGCGCGGCGCCGGGACGGGGGAGGGGGGGGAGCGGGGCGCATGCACGCCTCGACGGCCGGACCGATAAGTCTCGCTTTCCGCGCGTCCATTTCCCACAGCCCTGGAAAGATAACGCTGGCCTTCGTCATCTCACTTTTGCAATTGATTAGCGATTCCGGACGAGGCACCTGGCGAAGTGGTTAGTCCCGTAAGTGTAGTGTTTGTTTTTTGGTCGGACGGTGGCGGCGTTCTCCCCCGCTGGGTGGTGAGATCTGGTATCGACCTAAGTCGGCTAGCGGGGTTTTCCTAAACCCAGTATCTTCCGACAGCGGAGCATCACCCCAGCGGGGACAAGGTCTAAATTCTGGACTGGATCTCCTGACATATGGGGTAGTGTAGTGCACGTAAATGTGTGTGTAAGTAAGAGGGGAGGAAAGTGTGTGTAAGTATGAGGACAAGGAAGAGAAAGGAATGATCGCCGAAGGTGCGTGTCCCGTTTGTGAGGGTACTGCTCCGACCTTCGCCTGGTGTTGATCGGAGAAACCACGGAAAACTACCGATCAGAACAGCCGGCCGCTAGGGTTCTCCTCGACAGCGACTGAATCCGATCTATGTGGCTAGTGTCGGAAATCCTGCTACCGTCTGGTTTCGAACGCTAGGACTTCCCGTCCAGAGGCAGTACAGTTTCATCAACTAATGCTCACGTTTGCAATACTTTTGGAATTATTTACACCATCTTCTTTACTATTGTTTGGATCTCCACAATTTTTGTAGTGCCTCCAGCACGCATTGCACCGTATCTAACATCGAGCGCGCTTCCACGATTTGGCAGCGCGAGCGCTTCCTTCCCCCTGAGCGCCTCCCTCGAGTGCAGGGGGCGAGAACGTGAGGACGCGGGCAGAACAGCAGCGCGCGAAGCGGCGCGGAAAATGCGGCGGCGGTGCGCACGTGAAGAGGGGACGCGCACGCCGGGCCCCTTGGGCGCCGTCGCCCCCGCCCTTCCCCGCCCTCCCCCGCGCACGCCAACCTAAAAGTGGGTACTCAACTTAATGTTAAGGTAGCATACCCACACAAGAAAAATGCATGAAAAAAAAATCTATAACACCAAAATCGTGTTCTAATTAAGAACTATTTGATACGGGAAATTTAACGATTTTGAACCGACGTAGAACATCTAAAACATAATTTTTAACTTAAATTCGCTAGAAAAGCCCTTTGAGGCGTCGTTTATTTTGTGAGGGATAGATACACTGCACATCTTCGACTTTTTCGGGCAAAGGTGGCAGAGTTTAAATTACAATTTATTGCCTAACTGACTGTATGGAAGAAATGTATGGCCTCTGGTGGGAATCTAAAATTAATTTGGCCAAATATTATTGTAATTTCTGATAAAGATTTTTTGCATAAAGTCTTTGCTGATTGTTAAAGACGGCGCCAACAATTTTTTTTAAATTTTGATCTCCGCATAGTATGTAAATTAAGACAATGGTGCAATCTGGCAAGTAAAGTATATAATGCTTAAGCGAACTGTTGTAGATCTCACGTTATTTGAAAATGCTAATTTGTATGAATTTTTTAATGCAATGTGTTTATCAAACATAAAGCTTTAATTAATACGCATGACCTATTTTATGAAAATACTGAGTATGTTTGAAAAAAAATTGCTTCAAACATAGGCATCGTTTTATTTTCTATAAACAATTGCTTCATCAAAACTGCACAAAATGTTTTAATTCCAATTTGGACTTAGGTAGCGTAAAAAACCGCTTAAGAAATATCATGTTCGTTGTCACAAGTCACATGTTAGTTGAAATGCTTAGTTTTCACTAACACCGGCTTAAAATATTTTCTTTAATTTTTTCGTAGGGAGAGTGCTAAATGTACTCTACCAGACGACATAAACGCCATATTGGTCTACCTTCTTTTGTTTTTGAAAAATTAGAATGGCAGCTTCAGATTACTCGTGCGTAAGCCTCGAGTAGCTAGCCGAGAGCAAAGGAAAATATAAAACTAATGCGGGAAAGTCTGTGCCATTCGTTGGCAACACTAGTTAATTTCTCGTTACCACTTACGCAGTAGAGAGTATGTTCAACGCAATGCGAAACAACGTCGAACTTCCGACAGAAATCCTTATACAGCGGACCTGGTAAACAAAAAATTGAAAATTCCTTGATAAATGTAGGGGGAGGAAAATCATTTAAACACGTAGTGTATCCAAAATCCATGTTTGTGGGTCCTTGATACAAAAACTCGATTGACGCGCAAATCGTATGTCTGCCCGTCTGTCTGTACAACAGCTTGCGGTTTAACCCTTAAACAGATTTTTCTCCAAAATTCATATTCCCCAATCTATGTGGCTTGTGTCTGGGAGTCTTAAATTTAAAAGTGGGTAGTTTTGACTTTTGGGAAGTAACTTAGCCTTGGAGTATTTTCAAAATTTTCCAAAAACGGCTCCATCGTTGTTTCTTACAATTTCTCGCTGCTGCATTCTGTGTTGAACGATTTTCGATGCGAAGCAGCCCGCGCGCAAAATTGCCACCGTGCAGTTCACAAAAAGCTATGGGGGCGTTGTGTTGTAAAACCAGACACGCCCCTTTCTTCCCTTGCCCCCTTCGTCCGCCCGCGTGCCAAGCCTGCCGCCCGCGCCGAGTCGTTGCTGCCCGCCGCCCGCCGCACCACAAGAGACCGCCCGCCGTCCCAGAAGGAGCCAGGGTCCAAGATGTCGCGGCCAAGGGTGACGAAATCTCTCCCCCCTCCAGGTCCGCCTGCCGCACCACCACACGCCGGCGGAGAGCGCCTGGTCCCCCGGCAGCCAGCGAGCGCGCACCCACCCTTCGTAACAAAGCGGCGAGGATCACAAAAGGTGCAACCGGTCCCTGTCAACAACCGCCGTCGACGGACGCGCCCACTCACAGCTCACATTCGTCAGTTGTTTCTCAAGAGAGAGTTTTATCAAAACGTCTTATTTAGGACATAAAAAAGTTGAAAAAATTGCCAAATGTGACGCGCGCGTAGATTCTCAACTATTAGAGCAGCCGTGAGATTTGCACACGAAAATTATAAGTACAATATTCTTTGATTTGACATGATACGAATTTCTAAGTACTAAGGAACATGTTCAATATCAAAAAGTTTACAGTAAATATTTCATGCAAATCACCTTCCTTTCGAACCGATTTTGAGAATTCCGGAAAAACTGAGCATCTGATGCGGCAAATTATTATCAACCAGTGCGTTTCTCCATTATATTTTCGTGCTAGACTCTGCTTTCTGGAAAACTCTGGCGCAACGTTGATTCGCAAAATTTGACAGGTCATGGTCGTTAAATCTTTACATCTTTCTACACAAAAATAACTGCCCATGTCTCAAAAAGCATGCACAATATTTGCAATTTTTCAATATTTCAATTTCAAAATTTCATATGTATTTCGGAAAATCGCCGTTATTTCCACAATTCGGACGTAAAAATATGCCCTCTAGAGGCGTTTATAAAATAAAATGTCGTTTGAAGGGATATTAAAAATGTTTGATAATTATATGCTTGAATTTGAAATGTTGAATTGTATTTAGCATGTTCTGCATCGTTTCAAAATATTTAAATTTTCGGTATCAAATTAGTTCTTAATTAGAACAAAAGTCTGGAATACTGTTTTTCAATTTTGTGATAATGGGTATGCTAACTTTACGGACATGCGCAACAAACTGTTGATAGAGTTTGCTTCTCCTTTTTACTTCCGTATACATACGTATATATGGAGTAATATACGTAGTATAGGAGGTTAGCGTAGTATGTAGACGCCGGCCGATATAAAAACGTGACTTTCACGGATAAAAATTCATTGCCGGGCTATAATAACGAAAAAATGGATAAATCAGTTGCAAATTTAAACAAAAATTCTCTAATATGTGGTGTCGCCAGAATCAAACCGGGTTCTTGATAATCGAAAAACAATGACGGCACAACGACCTTGTGTCCCTCCCACAGTCTGTCCTTCTGTGAAATCCCTTATCGGCTAAACTATACGTAGGGTTTTTTCCAATTGAAGAACCCTCTCCACCCTGGCCTCGATTCCGCAACTTTGAAGATTTGAAAAATATTCCTTTAAAATTTGGGGGTACATTACATAACCTTTTCATAATTTTCTCAAAACAGAGCAATTTACATACAGCCTTAACATTTCCTTAGTAAGCATAGAGTAACATACTCTTATAAAGGTGGGCATAGGTAAAATATTCAACGGTTAACTCTGAATTTCGAAAAATTGCAAAACTTTGAATTCTTTTCGGCGTCTACTACGATTACAAAATTGAAGATGAGTTTATCTTCAAATAAAATTTGTTTTCCATAACGAGTTCTTTCTTTGAGGTCCTTGTCATTTTTTTAAAACACTTTTTAGTAGTTTTGCGCACTATTGCAGACAATATAACTTTTTCCTTGCAGCTCCAAATGGCCTGAAACATCATTGGTAGGCGTCCGCCATGGAGTACAACATAACGTATCACACGTCTTCGGCTTGTACATCTATTCTGTGTGTGAACAAATGAAATTCCTTTGAAGCAATCAACCAACATTTTTAGGACGACTAATATTCAAAAACATTATTTTTCCTTCATAGGAGTAGCCGACAGATCCTTGCTCGACTGCATTGCAAAGAGCCGCCTATTAAATCACGCTTTGGCTGTAATTACATTTTTGTGCCTTGTCAAACAGAAAATATATCTTTGAAAACGAGAACACACTTACAAAAATAGTAATTAAACATATAATAATTTTTTTCTTTTATAGGGAAGTAGCCGACCGGATAATTGCAGTGCTGAATTGCAGGAAGGAAGCCTACTAATACTACATGCTTTAACGTGTATTTCTATTGTTGTTCCTGGGAAAAGGAAAATTGTTTTTGTAGAGAACAAAGACACACTTTCCTGAATAGAATCAGATATTATAATTTCTCTTTAGCATAGGAAGTACCGGCTGATCATAGCAGCGACTGGGTTGCCAGGAGCCCAATAATACTCTGCTTTAGTAATACTTTGCTTTAAAATTGCCATAGAGTTACCGTAGATTTTTTAAAACAAAACAGCACTGTAATCAGGTTACCTCAGTGCCTATAATCAAAGGAATAATTGTGACCTTGAAAGTTTTTAACATACAATATTTGAGGCAAAATGTATTGAAAGTAAAGGAAGAATTTCTATATATCTAGAGTAATTGCTGAAGAACAAATAAAGTTGCATCATAATTTTGTTAACCATAAACATATGACACTGGCACATCTTGAGGTTAAATAACAGGTTGTTAAGAGTATCTATTTGAGTTTCACTCAATAAATAAAATGAAAAATTACAATTTGTTTACCTTATATAAAAAAATATTATTAAATTATTAACTCAAAACAAACCATAGCCAAAGGTGCATCTAAATTTCAAAATTGAATTTTGACTGAAAACGAGTTTCAAAAAATCAGAAATTAACGAAATAAAGTGACCATTTGCACCGTTTTTTATTTATAGTTGAAGCACGAAATTATATTTATTGTTCTGTATTAGTAATATATGTTAGAAAAAGTATTAGACTAGTTAACTTGGAATTTCCTGCGAAGGGGGAATGCAGTGGCGGAACACTTTTGTTAGAGCCGCTCGCATATTTTCGTGTTTTTTAGACTACAATAGTCTCAGTTGCGGGAAAAAAAACTAGACCAAAATTTTCGAATATTATATGTAAAAAGTTTCACTATACATTGGTTAAACTGCGTTGTGAATTTCAACTTTGAAATTTGATAAATGGTTTTAAAAACTCGTGATATTCACGAGAAAAGTGCTTTATTGGCACCGGTTTTTCAGTTGTTTTAGTTGAGTAGAAATATTTATTTTGTTTGTAGTAAGAGTACATACATGTTGAAAGAATATCGACTAGTTAACTGGAATTCTGCGAAGAGATGCAGTGGCGGACACTTTTGTTTAGAGCCGTACGTGCAGTTTTTCGTGTTTTTTAGACTGTAATATCTCAGTTGTGGGAGTATGATAAAATCGTTGAAATTATTACCATGTAAAGTTCACTATGTGTAATCTGCATTGATTAATTTCAACTTCAAACTTTCACTCTAAATATGTTAAAAAAATCGAAAAATATGATGAAAAGTGCTTGCATTGGCACCCGTTTTTTTAATGTTTTATAGTTGAGAAACAAATTTTTAATTGTGGTAGAAAATTAGTAATAATTATATAGATAATTGTAGGGCTGTTGATTTTCAATTTATGAGAAGTGGGGGTGCTAACTTAAACGTCAAGCTAGCACCCCCCACTTTTGGATGTGGTTTTTTTATGTTTATAGTCGAGTAAAAAATTTTTAATTGTGGGTAGAAAATTAGTACATAATTA
>BOPP01000356.1:376896-390280 GCA_017312745.1 Gryllus bimaculatus | reverse complement strand
CCGCGCCCCGCGCCCAGCAATCCCCACGCCAACTCCGGCCAACCCCCCGCACTACCCCGATACCCCCCCGCCGCCGCACATACACCCTCTTCCCCAACCCCAGCTCCTCTCCGCCCCAGCGCGGGTGCTGCCCCCGCCCGACCCTCGCTCTTCCACGCCTCGCCTGCCCACACCCCTGCGCCTTCTCCCCTTACTTCCCCCGCGCCGCCGCACCCCCACACCCACCACCACGCCCCGATCCCGCACACCCCGCAGCTGACCCGGCCGACGCACTCACCCACGCCCTGCCCGCGTCGCCCGGCGCACCCGCTGCTGTCGTTGGCAGGTGATTTACATGCCAGCCCTCGACCTCCGTCAAGCTGCAACCCACTTGTTCGAAATTCAAAATTAACTAGCCTATAATTTTGTACTAATTATGTACTAATTTTCTACCACAATTAAAAATTTTGTACTCGACTATAAACAATAAAAAAACACATCCAAAAGTGGGGGTGCTAGCTTGACGTTAAGTAAGCCACCCACTTCTCATAAATTGAAAATCACCAGCTCAACATTATCTACTAATTATGTCCTAATTTTCTACCACAATTGAAAATTTTTGTTCTCAACTATAAACAATTAAAAACCGGTGCCAATGAAGGGCACTTTTCACTCATATTTTTCTGATTTTTTTAAACATATTTAGAGTGAAGTTTGAAGTTGAAATTAATAATGCAGATTAACATCATAGTGAACTTTTACATGTAATAATTTCAACATTTTACTATCACTCCCAACAACCCCTGAGATATTCAAGTCTAAAAACACGAAAAACACTGCGTACGGCTCTAAACAAAAGTGTCCGCACTGCATCCCTTCGCAGAAATTCCAATTTAACTAGTCGATATTCTCTTCAACATGTATGTACTCTTACTACACAAAAATAAACTAATTTCGTACTCACTATACACAACTGAAAAACCGGTGCCAATAAAGCACTTTTCTCGTGAATTTCACGAGTTTTTAAAACACATTTTAATCAATTTCAAAGTTGAAATTCACACAACGCAGTTTACTACACATACGTGACTTCTTTCCACATATAACTCAATTTTCAAATTTTGTCTCAGTCCCCGCAACTGAGATATGTAGTCTAAAAACACGAAAAATTGCGCAGCGGCTCTAAACAAAAGTGTCGCCACTGCATCCTCCCTTCGCAGAAATTCAATTTAACTAGTCTATATTTTTCTAAACATATATGTACTATACAGGAACAAAATAAATAATTTCGTGGCTCAACTATAAACATTAAAAACGGTGCAACTCTGAGCACTCTTATCGTTAATTTCTGATTTTTTTCTGAAACCTCGTTTTCAGTCAAAATTAAATTTTGAAATTTAGGATGCACTTTGGACTATGGTTGTGTTTAGGTATAATAATTTAACTAATATTTTTTTATTATAAGTAAACACAAATTGTAATTTTTATTTTATTTAGAGTGAAATCTCAAATGGATATTCTATTAACACCTGTTATTTAACCTCAAGATGTGCAGTGTCATATGTTTATGGTTAACAAAAAATTATGGATGCAACTTTATTTTGTTCTTCAGCATTACCATCTAATATAATCAGAAAATTCTTCCTTTCTTTCAATACATTTTGCCTAATATTTTATGTATAAAACTTCAAGTCGGACAATTATTCTTTGATTATAGGACTGAGGGTAACCCATATACAGTGCTGTTTTGTTTAAAAATCTACGTCAACTCTAATGTCAATTTTAAAGCGAAAGTATTACTAAGCAGAGTACTTAATATGGCGCTCCTGGCAACCCAGTCCGCTGCTATCGATCAGCCCGGTACTTCCTATGGCTAAAGAAAATTATAATATCTGATTCTATTCAGAGAAAGTGTGTCTTTGTTCTCTCAAAACAATTTTCCTTTCCCAGGACACACAATATGGAAATAAACGTACAAGCATGTAGTATTAGTAGGCCCTTTCTCCTGCAATTCAGTCATGCATTATCGGTCGGGCTACTTCCTATAAAAGAAAAAATATATACTATTGTCTAATCATTTTTTGTAAGTGTGTTCTCGTTTCCAAAGATATATTTTTTTTGACAAGGCAAACAAATGTTAATTACAGCCAAACGCGTGATTTAATAGGCGGCTCTTTGCAATGCAGTCGATGCAAGGATCTGTGGCTACTTCTATGAAGGAAAAATAATGTTTTTGTGAATATCTAGTCCGTCAAAAATGTGTTTTTGATTGGCTTAAAAGGAATTTCATTTGTCACACACACGAAATAGATGTACAAGCCGAAGCGTGTGTAGTAGTGTTTGTACTCCATGGCGGACGCTACAATGATATGTTCAGGCCGATTTGTGAGCTGAAGGAAAAAATATTATATTGTCAGCATGTGAACTAATTTTATCAAATTTAAACAATGTTCTCCCGATGCACAACATCATAATATTCAACACTAAAAGTGGTACTCTAACTTAATGTAGGTAGCATACCCACAAGAAAAATGCATGAAAAAAAAATCTATAACACCAAAATCGTGTTCTAATTAAGAACTATTTGATACGGAAATTTAACATTTTGAACCGCGTAAGAACATCTAAACATAATTTTTAACTTAAATTCGCTAGAAAGCCCTTTGAGGCGTCGTTTATTTTGTGAGGGATAGACTACTGCACATCTTCGACTTTTTCGGGCAAGGTGGCAGAGTTTAATTACCAATTTTATTGCCTAACTGACTGTAATGGAAGAAATGTATGGCCTCTCTGGCTGGGACTACAAATCTAATTTCTGCAAATATTATTGTAATTTCTGATAAAGATTTTTGCATAAAGTTTTGTGATTGTTAAAGACGGCGCCAAATTTTTTTTAAATTTTGATTCTCCGACATAGTATGTAATATTAAGACAATGGTGCAATCTGCAATAAAGTATATAATGCTTAAGAGAATGTTGTAGATCTCACGTTATTTGAAAATGCTAATTTGTATGAAAATTATTTTTAATGCAATGTGTTTATCAAATTAAAGTTTATTCAATACCATGACCTATTTTATGAAAATATGAGTATGTTTGAAAAAAAATTGCTTCAAACATAGGCATCGTTTATTTTCTATAAACAAATTGCTTCATAAAATGCACAAAATGTTTTAATTCCAATTTGGACTTAGGTAGCGTAAAAAACCGCTTAAGAAAATATCATGTTCGTTGTCACAAGTCACATGTTAGTTGAAATGCTTACGTTTTCAATCACACCGGCTTAAAATATTTTCTTTAATTTTTTCGTAGGCGAGAGTGCTAAATGTACTCTACACAGACGACATAACCGCCATATTGGTCTATTCTTTTGTTTTTTGAAAAATTAGAATGGCAGCTGTCAAGATTATGTGGTAAGCCTCGAGTAAGCTAGCCGAGAGCAAAGGAAATATAAACTAATGCGGGAAAGTCTGTGCCATTCGTTGGCAACACTAGTTAATTTCTCGTTACCACTTACGCAGTAGAGAGTATGTTACACTATGCGAACCAACGTCGAACTTCCGACAGAATCCCTTATTCACAGCGACTGGTAAAAAAAAATTTGAAAAATCCAGTTGATAAATGTAGGGGGGGAGGAAACTTCTAACACGTAGTGTATCCCAAAATCCTGTTTGTCGGTCTTGATCACAAAACTCGATTGACGGCAAATCGTATGTCTGCCCGTCTGTCTGTAAACAACGCTTGCGGTTTACACTTAAACAGATTTTTCTCCAAAATTCATATTCCCAACTATGTGGCTTGTGTCTGGAGTCTTAAATTTAAAAGTGGGTAGTTTGATTTTGGAAGTAACTTAGCCTTGCGAGTATTTTCAAAATTTTCCAAAAACGGCTCCATCGTTGTTTCTTCAAATTTCTCGCTGCTGACATTCTGTGTTGACACGATTTTCGATGCGAAGGCAGCCCGCGCGCAAAATGCACCGTGCAGTTCACAAAAGACTTGGGGCGCGTTGTGTTTGTAAAACCAGACACGCCCTTTCCTTTCCCTTGCCTTTCGTCCGCCGCGGCAAGCCTGCGGCGCGAGTCGCGTTCCCGCCCCCCGCCGCCCCCGCGCAACACAAAGAGGACCGCCCGCGTCGCCAGAAGGAGCCAGGGTCCAAGATGTCGCGGCCAGGGTGACGAAATCTCTCCACCTCCAGGTCGCTGGCCGCACCACACACACGCGCCGCGGGAGAGCCGCCTGGTCCCCCGGCAGCCAGCGAGCGCGCCACCCACCCCTCGTAACAAAGCGCGCGAGATCACAAAAGGCTGCACCACCGTCCTGTCAACAACCGCCGTCGACGGACGCGCACCTCACGCTCAATATTCGTCAGTTGTTTCCTCAGAGAGGAGTTTTATCAAAACGTCTTATTTGGACATAAAAAAGTTGAAAAATTGCCAAATGTGCACGCGCGCTAGATTCTCAACTATTAGATGCAGCGTGAGATTTGCACACAGAAATTATAAGTACAATATTCTTTGATTTGAACATCGATACGAAATCTAAGATACGCGAACATGTTCAATATCAAAAAGTTTACAGTAAAATATTCTCATGCAATCACCTTCCTTTCGAACCGATTTTTGAGACAATTCGGCCGGCTCCGGAACAACACTGAGCATCTGATCGCGGAAACTTATTATCAACCATGCGTTTCTCATTATATTTTCGCTGCTAGGATCTGCGTTTCTGGAAAACTCGGGTGGCGCACGTTGAATCTCGCCAAAATTTGACAGGTCATCGGTCGCTTAACATCTTTTACATTCTTTCTACACCAAAAATAACTGCCGCCATGTCTCAAAGAAGATGCACATCCCACCATATTTTGCAATTTCTTCAATCATTTCAATTTCAAAAATTTCATAGTATTTTCGGCAAAAATGCCGTTATTTCCGCACATCTCGGCACGTAAACATCATGCCCTCTAGAGGCGTTTATAAAATAAAATGTCGTTTGAAGGATATTAAACAATGTCTTGACATAATTATAATGCTTGAATTTCGAACAATGTCTCGCAATTGTACTCTTAGATGTTCTGCATCGTTTCAAAATCATTAAAATTTCGGCTATCAAATTAGTTCTTAATTAGAACAAAAGTCTGGAATACCTGTTTTTCACATTTTGTTGATCAAGCTGGGTACAAAATTATAGGCTAGTTAATTTTGAATTTCGAACAAGTGGGGGTTGCAGCTTGACGGAGGTCAGCCCTCGGCCGCCGGCGCTGCCCCCTGGGGAGGGACAAAGGGCGACCGCCGCACGCGGCGACTGGCCTTTCGCGACCGCCGTTGCCACCGAGACAGCCCCCGGCGGCGCGGCGCGGCCCGGCCCTGCTGCGGCGGGGCGCGAAAATCCTCCGCGGCGAAATCCGGAAACTCTGCTTTCAGCGACACGGCGCGGCGGATTCGAGAAACTTACCTCGGCCCTTGTCGGCCAATCCCAACAAAGTTCGGCCACCGACTTGGCGTGGGAAATAGGTGCCGTTCCTTCATATAAAAATCCTACCGTTTCTTCATATTCGGCACGATCTGCCGGAAATCGGAAATCAGAGGATCCAAGGGGAGAGGGCATGGGGGTCATCCTCCCTCCCGAAAAAGGCCTAGAGATTTCATTTGTTACCTTCCTTTTTTTTATTTTACAAAATGGATTTAAATATTTATGGTTTTGAAAGAAAATTTTAAAATTATTTACTGAGAATAAGACTGCCTTTCTTGATGTTTTTTTAAAAACTGGTTTGAAGGTCCCATTTTTTAGGCAGACATTCATTCACATTCTTAAAATCTTTAGACCTACGTTTTGGATGTCATTCATCTTCAGGATCTATTGAATAGAAGGGAATACAATATTAATGAAATAATTTTAAAACTTATAAAAGACAAATTGTTTAAATGAATTAAATTTATGCACTAGATACTTTTTTAAATTTGTTATTTGTTTATGAAAATTAGTTTGATATGATTTTAATTTAGAGGTTGTAACTAAAAATCAGTTGAAAACACAATTAAAATTATAAAATTATTAAATATGAGCTTCGTGAAAATTGCATCAATTAATAGTTTAAATTTATAATTCACCTGAATAATTTTCCTTATAAATTCACCTTATAAATTTTGTAAAGATTGTAAGATTTTATATAAAACTTTATTACGTCAATAAATGTTTGTCTGAAACAAAGAACCTTCAACCCAATTCTAAAGAAACCTTCAATATTTATTTATGGAACCTGGAATAAAATTTATGGAATTCTTTACGTAATTATTTAAACAATAATATTGAATAGTACCATACATACGTTACAAAATCATTATGCAATATAATAACAAATATGTTTATTATTTAACAAAAATCTATGATGGCGCCCTCCAAAATGATCTACTAGATCCACCCCTGAATCAGAGGTTCCCGATGAAGCTGTGAGCGCTTTTCACACCAACCCGCGCCGTCCGAGTTGAATATTCCTTAAATTCTTCACGCTCGTTCAATTTGAAACTTCAGAGGGATCTGAACGTTTGCTCTCTTAACTTCTCTTCTAATTATTTGACTCCCGATTAATTCGTCGATGAAATGCATGGCGACTATCTCAATCAGTCGCCAGACTTAAAAATTAGTTATTACAAATTAGTAGTTAATACGTACTGCCCCTTGTTTGTCGCAAAAACCGGGGAGCGACGGCAAATGTATTCCACACGAAGATAAATGACCGCCTCGTCAGGACCACTGGGAGAGGGGGGAGAAAAATGTTGAGAGTTTGTTATTCTTTCATCCCGTTTTTATTTGTCCCTGTTTCGACATTGTGACCTCTGCATTTTCTCCTCATCCAATTCCCGCCAAACATTTTCCACGACTACTTTATGCACCCTCACCTTACCAGGAATTTAGGCTATTTTGGAGTTTCTCACAGTCCTTTCCTATCATTTAACGATTGAGTCAGCGCTAGTTCCCTACCACCTCCAATTTCCCTGAAAGCCGCTGACAAAACCGACGTCCCTGGCCGTTGCCCCCCCCCCCGGGGGGCTGCTCCTTTGCCTTGGCTCAAGATCTTTGGCAGGCGGTGCGGTAGTCGCCCACACGGCCTCGTCAAAGCTCTCCATTAGAGAGGTCACCCCTTCCTGCCTTACCTTCCCGTCTTTCTTTTTGTCCGTATTATCACATTATCTAATCCCAAATTGGAGCATTTCAAGAGAAAAAAAACACAAGGCGTTCTCGGGGGACAACAACAAAGAGCCCGACGCACCCCGTCTCATTTCTTTGCGCAAAAAGATTGCTCCTAATCTTGCGCGTCGCCCACGCCTTTCTATTACTGTGGATCTACAACAGATTTTGTTGCGACAAGAGCTTCTCAGGAATAATGGCGGCCCTTTCTCCGCTTTCCATTTGAAAGCGTGCCTTTACTGCCTTCCACCGTTAGTTGCCCTGGTGAGTTGGTCATTTATTGTTTGGATATCTGAGCTACACATCTTCAGCTAAACTCAAGACATCAACTTATGTCATTGCAGTCCCTCTGACCGGGAGGTTCTAGGTTTGAGTCCCGACTGCGGTGCAGAATTTTGGACACTAGCTTGTCAGCTAGGTCGAATTCAGTCGCTGTCTGGAGAAGAATTATAGCGGCCGGCTGTTACGATTGGTAGTTTTCCGTGGATTGTCTGATCAACACCAGACGGATGCCGGAGCAGTACCTAAAGAAACGGGCCACGCACCGCGTGCAATCTTTTCTTCCTCTCCCTTGTCCTATCCCCATTCCTTATGCACACTTACACTAACACACACTACACTACCACGTATGCCGGGGCACCTGTCGAGAACTTACAGATTGCCCCGGCTAGAGCGGTACCCCGCTGGTGGGAGATACCTGGATGAGGAAAACCCCGCTAGCCGACAGTGCCGGATCTCGCTCGAGAGCGGGTGAAGGCCACCGCCACCGCCCGATCAAAAACGTGCACTACACTTAGGGGACTAATTACCTTACTAGGTGACGCGTCCGGAATCACCATAATCAATCTTCAGTTAAAGCGGTAAAAAGGATATGCATAGAGAAACTGCCTTCTATCATAACACTTTGTAAACGTATTGTAGAAGCGGACGCTTTGAACGAGAATCTAAGATTGAGTATGTTGTTTTCCCATAATAATGTTACGAAAGAGGTGTATTTAAGAGCGTTTGGGGAAGGGGAAGAGGGGGAGGGACGGCGCCTTCCTCGCGCCCTCGAGCGCCATTTTTCACGAGGAATTAGCGCCTCCTCCGCCTCGCTCCCTCCACGCTCCCCTGCGCCGCTTTAACCCTGCTAACAACTGATACGCGGCGGGCGGCGTATATCCTCCTTTTCTTCCTCGGCTTAACAATTAATCGCTTTAAAATCACATCATGAGCAAATAAGCTTGCTGTGCGAAGTGTTATTCTTTCCCTCTGATCTTCTCCTTGCTTGATGTTTTCTCTCGTTTTTTTTCTTCACTTTCTCGCCTTCAGCTAACGTAATATAGAAAATGTATTGTAGTGCAGCGGGGGAAAACGACAGTTATGCGGCAGAAAAACTCTTGTTACAGGGACCTGGTAACGAAAGAGTGCATAAATCGGGTTTTTATATGTAGTAAATTACTTCTATCACGTGCCCCCAGAATCCGCGGTTCTTAGGTCCTCAGTACCAAATCCACGGTACCGAAACGACAATTGACGGCAGAACTTCCGTCCGTCCATCCGATTTTTGGAAGTTCTTTACATGAAGTTTTAACATTATCAAAATTTCTCAAAATAGTGTCTAAATATTTTCATTTTTTGTTCCCACCTATAGAGGAAAAAAACTTAAATAAATGGCATTGGTCTCATTTTCGTCGAAATCCATGAATTTTAGAAAATTGCAAATGTTTAACACTTTCTGGGCGACATCCTACAACTACAAATATTGAATGCAGTTTTTGTTCATAGCGAACTCACTTCATTGAACACGGATTTAAAAAAAGCCAGTCTCAATTTTTTCCTAAATATGAGTAGTTATTGCATAAAACAGGCAATTTTTAAATAATTATTTTATCAAAAACGGTTTTACATTATTTTTAAAAGGTTTTTTGTTGTATTCCGTTCTTTTGCCTGATATTTTCTCTCGTTTTTACTGGTATGATAAAGAACGTTTACTGAAACTGATACTGGTTTCTGCTGGTATGGTAGGAACGTAAAGAAAATGGTGCTGGTTTCCTTATTAATACAAAATACAAAATTCAATTCTATACAAAATAAGTTTTTTATTGCTTATGAAAGGCAGTTTTAACTGTGGAGTTTTTGTTTATGATATTAGCTTCAAAATTTACAACGAGTTTTAGAAGTGCTGTCCTTGATGTGTTAATATGGATAGAAATTGCGGGAATTATAATATGTCGGGTCAGTTGAAGTACAGGGCTACCTGCGATTATCCGACATCTCATACCAGCTTCTTGATCAAGTCCTGTACTTTTCTTTGCCTCACGTCTCCTTTCCATTACACGTTGCGAAGATTTGGATCTCCAGCAATGACAACAGGACGACCGTGTCTACTCTGTAGACTTATGCAGATTTCACGAAAAGTTGCAGAAGTGACGTTAGGTGATCAGTAGCACGCAACCAATTTCATTGAACTTCCCCATACATCAACTTCGAAACATAGACTTTCTAAATAGTTTTCTATCTTTATGATTTTTGTCGATGATAAATGTATTAACGCAACAAAAATAATTACCCCAACCCTAGTTTTACTATCTCTTCGGCACACGTTATAATTAAAGCGCCAGAATTCGGAATTTGAAACGCCTTCACTAAACCATTACTCAGTTCCTATGACAGTACCAGGATCATAGGAATAAATCAAGTTCCAAAATTCAATTCCATTATTCAATGCGCTTCGACACTTTACCTGCAGCAATCTAAAAACCAATCCTCTCTTTTAGCTTTTTGTTCGTCGCTGCAGTCGCCTCGACGCCCGGCTTCTTCATCGTTGCAGATATTCCAATGTCCACCTCCATTGCCGCAGTCTTCCTGCTGTCCACTTCCATGGCCGCCGTCATCTCGCTGATCATCTCCATTGACGCAGACATCCTTAAGTAAACCTTCATCGTCGCAGTCATCCCGATGCCCACTTCATCACGATGGTTTCTTTCGATCCCGCAGTCATTTCGATGCCCACTTCATCACGATGGTTTCTACCGATCCCGCAGTCATTTCGATGCCCACTTCCATCGCCTATCATCGCGAGGCCCTCTGCAATCGCCGCTGTAATCTCTATGCCCACTGAATTCGCCAGTGTCAATGTCATTCCATTGCCAGTCATTGCGAGGGCAATTGCAGAGGACTGCAATTGCCGCAGTAATCCTGATGCCACTACCATAGGCCGCAGTCACCCCGTGGCCAAATTCCATCGCCGTATTTATCCCAATGACCACATCTATCACCACTATAATCCCAATGCCCACCTCCTTCGCCGCAGTCATCCCGATGCCCACTCGCCGAGATAACTGTTGCGAAGATTTTCCATCGTAGCAGTTATTCCGATGCACAGTTCCGTCGACGTGGTCATTTTTCCATCGTAGCAGTTATTCCGATGCACAGTTCCGTCGACGTGGTCATGCAGGTGCCAACTTTCTTGGCTGCACTCATCCCCTCAGTCACCCCGTTGTTCACTTCCATTGCGCCTCCCTACGCTACGCAGCAAACAAATGGAGGCACAGCCCCTCGAGCAGGCTCCAACGCAAAGTAACAACTTTCGCCACTTCCGCACGCAGCTCCTCCGGAACGCGTCCGCTCCTGACTACTACCTGCCAGCCAATGATAGATGGTCCAAAACCGATGTAAAATTAAAGGACACGTCGTGCTCTGACATGACAGAATTATAGTGCTTTAACGCGCAGTTCGGAGGCTGGGTTCAGAAGTTGGGATGGAGTATGAAGGTACTTTCACTTTCAAAAGAACGGTTTTCAAAATGCGGAGTGTTTGCACGGGTACAGCTACTTCTTGTTAATATTATAAAAAAATACTGGAAATATATGCCTATATTAAACTATTTAATAAATTTAGGAGGAAATTTTCAAATTTGTACGAATGCAACAAAGCGACATTATATATGTGTTGCTTATAATACAATAGTATTTTATAAAAAAATAATATTTTGAAAACAAATTTTAAAAGTTAACAACATCTATATTTCAAGTGTTAACAACATATATTGGCATTATGCCGTCCCCCCACACACACGGGCAGCGAGATCGAGTTATGCCATTAAATGTCATTTTCTGAACGATTTCTTGAAACAGAAAAGATCGATTATCATTCTACTATACAAAAACCTATGATATAAAAGAAATACAAATATCAATAAAAAATTCAATTGAAATAAAAAAAGGAGAAATTGATTTATCGAAAATTTATTCGCATTCATTTATATTATTTATTTACCGTCCAGTCACTGTTACTGACCAGTGAAGGTGACCTCACTTAAGGTACTTTTGAAGGTACTACCTAGTTTATGATAGCGTAGCTTTAAATGAAAGTAAATTTAGGAAAAAAGGGCGCAAGCTGCGTGGCAAAAGAAAACAATTTTTGCAAAACTCTTGTCTATTGACTACAAGGAACTTTTGCAACACACGAAAGATACCAAATCTTAAAAAATAACACGTTGACTCAGAAAAAAACTATTAGTGGAACGATATGTTAAATGTGCAGTTAAAAATATTGAAATGAATTCAACCTATTAATATATACTTAGACCGGGGTTGTCCAACGGGCGGCTACCGGTGCCAATTCTTGTGCCCCTCGATCAAACGTGATAGTTTATTAGTGAAAACTGAAAGTCCCATGCATCCACGTTGGGCAAGAACATGGCGCACGGAGGGCTCGTAGCCTGTGGGGGTTATCATTTGCTTAATGTAAAAATAGATCAGATATTAAAGCTAAATGTCCCGACACAAGTAAAATTTGTAGCCACCACGTGGCAGCAACAAAATAAAAAAAATACTTTACCGATAACGTCTGAACCAATGGTCCGATTTTCGAACTGTAAACGGCATTTGACGCCTTTTTAAAATAGAATTTATGCTACGATGACCCTTTTCCAAAAATCTAAAAAAAACGCGAATTTGAAATTAGTTCTCAAACTTCCGAGAACAAATTTAAAAATGAGGCCTTACAGCGCGATGGCGACATGCTTCCTGAATCCAACGCCGTGACAATCATGCAAATCGGACGAATAGCACACACAGGGAGGAAGAATTTTAATTATAAAGTCTAATACTTTTAAAGGAATGGAAATAGTTTTAGTTCTTAGTTCTTTTTAAGAATTTCATTTCAGAATAATTTGTGGGCAGGTCTTTTATCAACTACGTGCAAATTATTTTTTGACGGGTCTTTAAAATGAGTGGAATTGGAAATATTTTTGTTTCACAAAACTTACGGTATTTCCTGAAATCTTCAATCAGTTGTTAAACACATACCTTTACTGAGCCTTTTCGGTTTGGTTTGTCAAAGTCTGCTGAGGTGTTTTTATGGATGCTCATCTACAACTTGTGAGTAATTTTGTTCATGGATAAAAATTGGAGGGATTTTTTATGTTTGATATTGGTTTCATTTCTTCCCCGTTGTCTTGGGAGGTCCGCCTAACGCGATCGAAGCGTGAACGACACTCGACGCCCATATTCAGTAACATCTTCACTTTCACTCGAGCATTTTTCTTTCGTTTGAGGTTTTTTTTCAACTTAGTGATTCCGCTAATGGTTTTCCAACATTTCACTTCTTTCTTTACGTGAGAATGTTGTTGCTGCAAGCCTCCAATAACCTGGTTGTTTGTTGTGATGTTTGGGAGTTACTTTTTCCGGCTCTTGCCTCGGTCGTGTGATTGAGGAGCAGCGGCTGGTAGAATTTTCGCGGAGTTTCGGGAGGACAGTGGGGTTTTGGGAGTAAGGAAATTGTGGTTAGCCAATTGTTGGTAAATGGAACTACCTGTTGTTGAAGGAAGTAAATATCTTGTTGCGATTCTTCATATGTTAGTTGTTTTATTTTCTCCTGTGGAAGTGACAGAAACCTTCCTTGTGTTCCGATACTGCCACGGGCGTTTGGACTTTCTATTAATCACTTCCATTGACTGAACAATTAACCCCTGAGGTTTCCAAGTACGCCCCACGGAGGGGGCACTATTTCAGCACTCATTTTTGACAAATAAGTCGTTTGCCTAGATAAGCAATTACCTAATCTAAGTTCTGAATTCCACTGAGCCACGACGCCCGCACAAGGATTAACACTGGCACTGAACAACACTAACACTCGAGTAGATCTTAAACCGCAATGCGGCCAGTAGCGGCGCGTTAGCCTACAGGCTGGCTTGACGCGTCCGCTGGGGTGTGGCGTTTGATAACTTCGACTG
>BOPP01000356.1:330560-376871 GCA_017312745.1 Gryllus bimaculatus | reverse complement strand
GGAAGTCGCACCACCCATTTGGGTCAAATTGTCTGGCTCAATCTTCCACTTGATCGCTTGCTAAGTAGATCCCCACTTGCAGGACTTGTTTGGTCGATCCCACTTGATCGTACTTGCTGGGTCGGATCCCCACTTGAATCCGACTTGCTGGGTCGATTTCCCCACTTGATCGACTTGCTGGTCGATCCTTTTTGAATCGATTGATTGGTCGATCACCACTTGGTGCGACTTGCTGGGCTATCTTCCCTTGATCGACTTGTGTCGAGTCCTCACATTGATCGAGTTGCTTGGTCGATCATCACTGATCGACTTGCTTGGGACGATCCCTCACTTGATCGACTTGCTTGGGATCGACCCTCACGGTTATCTAACTTGCTGGTCGATGCCCTCACTTGAAAAGACTTGCCTGTCGATCCCCCACTTGATCTGACTTGCTGGGTCGATCCACCATTTAAATCGCTTGCTGGGTCGATACCTTTTTATCCACTTGAACGGACTTTGGTCGGATTCCCGCCATTGATACGATTCCTGGGTCGATCCATCCACTGTGATCAAATTGCTGAGTCGATCGCCTTTCTTGATCGACTTGATTGGTCGATACACACTTGGTCGACTTCCTAGTGTCGCATCCCCTCCACTTTAGATCGACTTGCTAGTAAGATCCCAGCTTTTTATCGACTGCTTGGTCATCACCAATGATTGAAACTTGGCTTGGGTGAGTCCGCACTTCATCGACTTGCTGGGTCGATCCCCCAACTTGAAGACTTTGCTAGAGTACGATCCCCCAATTTGATCGGAAGTGGTTAGGTTTTCCTGCTCACTTGATCGACTTGCTGGGTCGATCCCCTTGAACGACTTGCTGGCTCGATCCCACACTTGATCGACTTGCTGGTCCGATCCCCACTTGACGACTTGCTTGTCGATCCCGCTTGATCGACAATGGTGGTCGATCCCCACATGAACGACTTGCTGGGTCGATCCTCACTTGATCCGTCTTGCTGGGCTTGCCCAACTTGTATTCGTTACATAGCTGGGATCGATGACTCCAGTGATCTACTTTGCTTGGTTCTGACTGTACCCACTGATCGACTTGACTGGGGATGATTCCCCACTTGATCGACTTGCTGGGTCGATTGACACCACTTGATCGATTTGCCTGGTTCGCCACTAGCTTGAATTCGTATTGCTTGGGTTTCTGATCCGCCCTCTTGAAATCGACTTGCTTGGGTCGATCCCCCACTGGTGATTGACTTTGCTGTGGGTCATGTGACTGCCTATGATCGATTTTCCCTGGGTAGGATGACCTACTTTGATCGACTTGCTTGGGTCGAACCCCCACTTGATCGACTTGCTGGGTCGATCCGCACTTGGAGGGCTGTTGGGTCGGTCCCCACTTGAACGATTTGCTTGGTCTGATCCCAGGTGAGGGTTGTTGGTCGATTCCTCATTGATACGAACTTGCTGGGCTCGATCCCCCACTTGATCAACTTTTTGGGTCGATCCCACTTTGATCGACTTTTTGGGTCGATCCGGACTTGATCCGATCTTGCTGGGTCGATCCCCACTTCGATCGTCCTTGCCCTGAGCTTCCAGTGGATCCACTTGAATTTCGACTTCGCTGGGTCAAACCCTCACTTGACAACGTATTTGCTGCGGGGGGTCGACTCCTTCCACTGAGTTGGTCGTAGCTGAGTCGTTCATTGTATCGACTTGTGGGTCGTCACCACTTGCACACTTGCTTGGTGATCCACTTATCGACTTGGTGGGTTGATTTCCTCACTGAACGACTTGCTAGGTCGTCCCGCACTTGATCATCCATCTTTGTTGGTGTGACGATCCCCACTGTAATCGGACCTTGCTGGGTCGATCCCCGATTTGATCAATTGTTGGGACCCACTTTTGGTACGCGATTCCTTTTACACTTGATCGGGACTTGTTGGGTCGATCCCCCACTTGATCGATTGCTTGGGTGCGATCCCTGTTCACTTGATGACTTGACCTGTGGTTGATGACCAGTTGATCGGCTTGCTAGGTTTGCTGGTTCGAACCCATCCACTTTGATCACGTTGCTGGTCGAATTCCCCACATGAACGATTGTGGGCTGATCCGCCCACTTATCGTCTGGCTGGGTCCATGAACCCACTTTGATCGACTTGCTGGGTCAAACCTCATTGAACGACTTGCTAGGTCGATCCACACTTGATCGACTTGTTGGGTCGATTCCTCCTACTTGAACAACTTGCTTGGTCGATCTCCCACTTTTTCGACTTGGTGGGTCGATCCTTCCATTGAACGCTTGCTATGGGTCGAGTGGATCCCCACTTGATCAACTTGTTGGGTCCGATCCCACTTAAATGATTCTTGTTGGGTCGATCCCACTTGATGACTTGCTGGGTCGCCCACTACTCATTTTGATGGCGATATTGCTGGGTCGATCCCGTGCACTTGAACGACTTGCTGGTCGATCCGACATTTGATCGACTTTGCGGTCCATGCACCTACTTGATCGATTTCCGGGGTAGATGACCCAGCTGATCGACTTGCTGGTCGAACCCCCATTGAACGACTTGCCTGGTCGATCCCCAGCTTGATCACTTGTTGGGTCGGTCCCACTGTGAACGATTTGCTTGGTCGAGTCCCCACTTGATCGACTTGTTGGTCGATCCTCACTTGAACGACTTGGCCTGGGTCGATCCCCCACTTGATCAACTTGTTGGTTTCCGATCCCCCATTGATCGACATGTTGGGTCGATCCTCCCACTTGGATGCGGCTTCTGGTCGATCCCTCACATTGAAGACTTGCTGGGTCGATCCCCACTTGATCGACTTGTTTGGGTCGATCCCCCATTGAAACACTTGCTGGTCGATCCCCACTTTATCGACTGGTGGGTCCGATCCTCACTTGAACGAATCTTGCTAGTCGATCCCCACTTGATCTAGGCTTGTTGGTTCCGATCCCCACTTAATCGACTTGTGGTGCGTGATCCGCGAGCTTGATCGACTTGCTGGGTGATGCCCACTTGATCGACTTGCTTTCCGTAGTCGATCTCCACTTGATCGACTTGTCCCTCCCGGGGGGGGGATCCTTTGCGACGCAACGATACTATAGAAACGACTTTGCTGGGTTCGATCCCCACTTGATATTCGACTTCTGGTCATGACTCACTTGATCGACTATCTGGTAGATGATCGCACTTGGATCGACTTCTGGGTCGAACCCGGCTATACTTGAACGACTGTGCTCGGGTCGATCCTCCACTTGATGGGGACTTGATTTGGAAACTCGATCCTTGTGGCATTGCCTGAACGACTTGCTTGGTCGATCCCCATTTGATTCGACTGGTGGGTCGATCTCCATTGAACGACTTGCTGGGTCGATCCCAACTTGATCGACTTGTGGGGCGCGGCCCCGATCCCCATTGATCGACTTGCCTTGGTCGCTCCCTCACTGATCAACTTGTTTGGCGGAATAAACTCGCCCACTTGAATAGACTTGCTGGCTCCATCCTCACTTGATACGTACTTGCTGGGTGATGACCACTTGATCGGGACTTGTCGGTGAGGTCGACCCCCTTGATACGACTTGCTGGGTCGATCCCCACTGATCGTCTGTAGCTGGGGTCCAGATTCGAACCCATCTTTGAATGAATCGACTTGCCCTGGTCGATACCTCCTTTGATCGAGGTGGCTGAAGGGCGTGAACTCCCACTTTGACATCGACTTGTTGTTTTCGATCCCACTTGAACAAATTGCTTGGTCGATCCCAGTTTGATCGACTTGGTGCGTCCGATCCCCACTTGCAAAGAGCCTTGCCTTGTCGATCCCCCTTGAAATGACTTGGTGGGTCGATCCTTCACATTGAACGACGTGCTGGGTCGTTCCCCTAACTTGATTTGACTTGTTGCTGATCCACTTTGATCGACTTGCTGTCGATCTCACTTGATCGACTTATTGGTCCATGACCCACTGATCGACTTGCTGGTCGATCCCCCACTTGATCGACTTGCTGGTCGATCCCTCACTTGATCGCTTGCTTAGGTCATCATCAACTGATCGCTTGCTGGGTCGATTCCCAATTGATCGACTTGCTTGGGTTGATGAACCATGATTGACTTTGCCTGGGCTCGCCACTACTTGGATCGGACTAGCTGGGTCGATCCCACTTGATCGACTTGCTGTCATGACCCACTTGATCGATTCCTGGGCTAGATGACCCACTTGATTCGACTTGCTGGTCGAACCCACTTGAACGACTTGCTGGGGCGATCCCCCCTTGATGCTTGTTTGGGTGATCCCCCCACTTGAAGACGACTTGCTTGGGTCGGATTCCCGATTGAATGCGAGCTGGTGGGTCGGTTTCCCCTCACTTGAACGAGCCTTGCTGGGTCGATCCTGCCACTTGATCAACCTGTTTGGTGGCATCCGATCCAGCAAAATCTTGGATCGACGTTGTTGGTCGATCCCACTTGACTCGACTTGCTGGGTCGATCCCCTCACTTGCTCACTCTGCTGGTCTGATGACCCAACGTTTGATCGCTTGCTGGCGTCGACCCCCTTGTCGACTGTCTGGGTCCGATCCTCCACATTGATCGTCTTGCTTGGTCATTGACCTCACTTTGATCGACTGCTGGTTCAAAACCCTCACTTAGACAGGAGTTGCTGGGGCGATTCCCCACTCTTGATCGACTTGTAAGGGTCGATCTCCCACCTTCGAAAACTTGCTTCGTCGATCCCCACTTGGAATCGTACCGTTGGGTGGCGTCCGATGCCTCACTTGAACGAACTTGCTTTGGTCCCGATACTCCACTTTTTACCGGACTTGCTGGGTTCGGGATCCACACTTGAACGACTTGCTTGGTCGATCCCCCATTGACTCGACTTGTATATAGGTGGTCCCCATTTAAGCGAGCTTTGCTGGTCGATCCTGACTTGATCGACTTTGCTGGGATCCGATGACGCACTTGATCTGGTCTATGCTGGTCCGATCCCTCACATGCACTCGATTATGTTGGGGTCGATCCCCCACTTGAGCAGAACTTGCTGTGATCGAGTCCCCCACTTGATCGACTTGGCTTGGTCGACATCACCTGAATCAGACTGCTGGGACACGCATCCCTCTCTTGATCCGACTTTAGCTAGGGTGATCCTCTTCTGCTGATAGGAGCTTTCTGGCTCGATTCTCCTTCACTCTATTGACCTGCTGCAGTGGACCCACAGTTTGATCGAACTTGTGCGGTCATCGATCTCCCCTATTTGATCGACTTACTGGGTCACTCTCCTTTTGATCGACTTTTGGCTAATTGTCCCTTTAAAAGATCACCCCATAGGTCGACTTGTGGGTCGATCTCTCTACTGATGCGTATTGCTGGGTGATCTATCCACACTATACGGATTATGGTTGTGCTAACAAGTTACTCATAGTTGTGGTTAAAGGAATCACGGTAGGTTTAACGGGGTCCAATTGTTGGTTTTAACAAGGATATTTGTTTGCCCAACAAGGATAATGATTGGCGTTACAGTGGATGATAATTGCCTCAATTAGGTCATATTAGACTCTAACAAGGTAATGTTTGGCTAACAATAAGAATATTTAATTGCTTAAAAGGACTAATTGTTGGTTTATAGAAAGATCATGGTTTGCCTCAACAAGGATATAGTTGTCTCACAAGGGTTTTGGGTTTGCCTCTATCAAACGATCTTTTGATGGCTAACGCATAGAATTTGATTGGCTCAACAAGATATATGGGTTGGCCAAACAGGATCATGGTGTGCCACTAGTTATTGGTTGGTTTTAAATAGGATAATGCGTTGGCCTCAAGGACGATATATGGTTCCTTAAAGAAGATTTTTGGAATGGCTTACAAGGATAACTTGTTTAATAAAAAGGGATATTTAGTTGGCTTCAAATGGTGTAATTTGGTTGGCTTCAACAAAGATTAGGTTGGATCCAACCCAGGATATTGTGGCCTCAACTGATATAATTGGTTGGCTCGAAAAGGATCATGGTTGACTTTAAAAGGAATGTGGATTGCCAGAAGACTCCACTATTTCTGCAATTAAAGTGCACAGGCATTCACTGAGATTATTTACCATACATTAAAGCCCCTCTAATAAATGGAACCTTTTAGCAATCAGTGTGGTGAAATGCCTTTAAAAACATTGTTCGCGTTATTAATCGATAAATCTAAAGGCAAATAGAATGTTTAAAGAATATATACACCAAAACCGGAACTAAATAAAAGAGCTAGAAAAAATTATCGTACATTTACTACTTATTGGACATTCTGACCGTTATAAATGTTAACCTCAAATTGTTGATATTTCTTGCACCACTAGTAGCCTACTAAGAACATTCGTCACATCGACAACATTTCTCATTCGCACAAATATCAGACGACGGGCTACAGGGGCAGCGACAGACACACAGACCTGACGGACACAGCCGAAGACCAACAGACCGACTCTGACACCAGAGCCACTGCACACAGAACGACAGATACACACAGACCGACAGACACAGGGCGGACAGACACCACAGACGACAGACCCACAGACTGACAGACACACGACAGACAGGGACACACAACGACAGACACACAGACGGACGACACACCAGAGCGCAGCGCCCCCGGGGCCGCGAAGACAGACTCACATGACCCAAGACGCACCAAGACACACTATGGGCCGACACGACCACAGACCGCCGACAACAGAAACATGACAGCATTTTTAATACACAGACGACAGACAAAACTGTAAAAACACTGAGCGAGCAGACCACACGACATAGATCAGACATGTAATCCCTCGGGAATTCTTTTTCACAGACGACAGACACCACAGACGACAGACACACAGACGAGCGAGACCACAGACCGAGCAGACACATCAGATGTCAGACACACAGAAGACAGCACAACAAGACCGACAGACACACAAGCCGACCAGACACAAAGACGACAGACTCTCAACAGACCGACTGGACAGACCACAGACGACAGACACAAGCATCCATACCGACAGACACAAGACGACAGACACACAGACGACAGGACAGCACCAGACCGACAGACACGCACAGACCGACAGACACATTACAGAACCGACAGACACAGATCGATCAGACACACAGACGACACACACACATTGACCTGACAGACACACAGACCGAGCAGATTCACAAGACCAGACAGACACACAGACCGATCAGACCACAAAGCACCCGACAGACACACAGCCGACAGACAAAGACCGACAGACACACAGTTGGATGACCGACGACACAGACCGACAGACACAGACAGACCGAAGCACAGACGAAACCACACAGACTGACAGACACACAGACCGATCAGACACACAGAGACAGACAACAAGACTGACAGACCACAGCGACGACGACACATCGACGACAGCCATAGGACGACAGACACCAGCACCGGACGACACACAGACCGCAGCACACAGACCGACAGGGCATCACCGACTGACACACACACAGAACGACACACACAGACCGCCACACACACAGACGAGACACCACCCCCCAGACGCGACAGACCACAGACGACAGCACCATGACCAGAAGACCACAGAGACGAACACAGACCGACGACACAAGACAGACAGACATCAGACGAAGACCACAACGAAAGACACCAGACCGACAGACACATACGACCGAAGACACACAGACTGACAGACACCAGACGACAGACCCACAGACGCAGAACTCATACGGGGAAGACACACAGACCGACAGAACACAGAGCCACCACACAGACCGACGACACACAGACCGACAACAACAGACCCGACACAACACAGACGGGACATCACGCACAGACGAAGCTACACACTGTACTGGGCCCACACGACGCGACAACAGACCGACAGACACACAGACCGACAGACACATCAGACCGACAGACAACATCAAGACCGACAGACACAGCGACCGACAGACACACAGACTGCCAGACAACAGACGACAGACAACAGTACCGACAGACACCAGACCGACAGACACACAGACCGTACAGACACACAGACCGGACGACGCCGACAGACACACAGACCGACAGACACCAGACCGACGCACACAGACGACGACACGACAGACGACAAGACACAGACGGACAGACACACAGACCGACAGAACACAGACAGACAGACCACAGACCGACAGACACCAGACGACAACACACAGACCGGCAGACCACGACCGACAGACACACAGACGCGACAGAACACACAGACGACAGACACAACAGACCGACAGACACAGACGACAGACACCAGACCCGACAGAACACAGACCGACAGACACACAGCCGACAGACACACAGACCGACAGACAACAACAGACGAGACAGCAGACCGACGACACACAGACCGAATGACCACAGACCGACAGACACACAGAAATACCGACAGACCACAAACTGACTGACACAGGACATTCCCGTCTTTCAACTCGGCGAACGAGGCAGTGAGGGAATCGGGGAAGGTTGTCGACAAGTTATATCGGCTTGAGCTGCGCGAAAGGCGGTTCCAGAGATGACTTGTGCTGACGGCTCTCTAGAAAGCGAGCGAGCGCAAACACTGTTTTTTTTTCATTTATTTCTTCTTGTTTCAGCCATATGTGGCTTTCAAGGGCTTGGATACAATAGATTTTTCAATTGTTGGGAATAGGCATCCTTGGCATTTTGAGCTGACATACTGCTCCTTCGTTTTTTTTAAGGTGTTGGATTGGGGATTGGGATGATTTTTGTTTATTTAAAATTCATGCTTTAATGTTAGGTTGGATTTTGAATTGTTATATCATGTGCTTCGGGGGCGAAATTTATCTTTTTGGGAAATTTTGATTTGATACGGAGGGTGCACGCATTTTCGTCTAGGTTAAAGTATTTGTTAAGTGAGAAATGTTGAAGGAAGTATCAAAGCATTTGAAATTGTAGAGATGTGATCGTTTGATTAGATCATACGTAGCTCCCATGTATCTGGGAATTGGTATAAACCAGGGTGCTTGTATGATTTTCTAGGCATTGTTTTTGTACCGTCTGAAGTTTCTCTAATTGATGAGGGTGCTGCATTCCGACAGGGCAAGCGTATATTAGGGGTGGGTAAAATATGATTGATTAAATATCATGAGCTGGCATTCGATTTTTAATGAGGATTTTATATTATTATTGGATATAGTTTGAGATTTCCCCTAGTTTATTTACTAATGAAGGATATGCGGTTTCATGTTAATCTTTTCGAAGTGTAAGCACCAGATATTTAATTGGGCCTATATTCCATTGAATTTTAAGGTAGGGGGGTTTTTGTCTACGAAGTGTGAATATTTTCGCTGGCATTTTTCTGGAATAATTTTATTCTCCACTGATTTGTCACGTATTAGTTCTTCAGATTATTCTGTATCCGATTTTGGGCTTACTGAAATATCTTGCATGAGCAGTGATAATGCTGTGTCATCAAGCGAAAAGAGCTAATTGGTGTTTCTGCCATTCGTGGAATATCTGAAGTGTAAACATTGAATAATGTCGGAGAGAGTCAGAGCCTGAGGTAACTGCAGATAATGATTTCGAGGGGGTTATAATGTTTCATTTGACTTTTACCATGAATTTCTGTTAGTCAAAAGCTATGGAATTATTTTTTTTTGGATGTATTCAGGAACCAATTACGTAATTTTACATTAGCCTGTATGCAATTCCGTCATAATAACGAACCTGAAGAATGTCTAGAAACTGTACAGAGTATGTTTCTTTTGATGAAA
This sequence comes from Gryllus bimaculatus, assembly GCA_017312745.1. Taxonomy (NCBI): domain Eukaryota; kingdom Metazoa; phylum Arthropoda; class Insecta; order Orthoptera; family Gryllidae; genus Gryllus; species Gryllus bimaculatus. Next base: position 367,093 of record BOPP01000356.1, on the reverse strand, counting down.
GTTGCAATATTTTCGTTAGTCTCAGTATTGGTGCGTTACATGAATGGTAGGTCTAAAGCGAATTGTTATCGGGAAATTGCTTTTATTTCAGTGAGGTATTATTTAGTTACTGAGTATCAATCTTTCAAAATTTTTTTTGATAATGTGGGAGCAAAGCTGATTGGTCTATAGTTTTCTCTATTAGGAAATCTTTCCGTTTGCGAAAAGGTAGGATGATGGGGTTTTTCCATGCATTTGGGAAGTGAATTTAGGCGTAAGATTGCATTATAATATTGCGTGAGAGGCGGCAATAGTGTTTTTGCTTAGTTACTTTATCATTTTGTTATTTATTTTCATCATCTGGGGATTTTCTTGTTTTTAAACGGCTGATAACTTTTGAGACTTCTATGGAGAATAACTTAATTTTCGTTGTTACTGAAAATGGGGATCATTACAAATCCTGATGTTTTTTAATGTGAGTTGGCATTGTTATTGATGGGTGGAAGACTTTCTCTTAAGTGGTCAGCTAAAATTAGTTTTCTTCATCTGAATGGTTTTTGAATTATTGGTTTTTAGAGGGGGTATTTTCAGTTGTTTTCTCCGTATAGTCTAACTGTTGACCGAGATGAGGTGAATTTGCGTCTATTTGCTTTAATGAGTGCTGAAATTTGGGAAATACTGAATGTTGTCTAGCTGTAATTTTACCTATTTGTGATAATTTATTTAGTTTAGATCTGATATGTGTCTACGTGTTTTGAAATATTCTATATTTAGCTCGATTTTAATTAATTTAATATCGTATTGGGAATGGACTTATTATGACCAGCAGTTTGCATTTTACAGTCGAGGCTGTTTTAATGATTTCTTTCATTGCTGTTTAAAGTTTTCGATTTCGATTTCTAGATTGAAATAGATTTAATACTTCTGGGGTTAAATAGTTTTCTTGCATAGGTAGTGAGAATTTGGGCCAGCTACAATTGCCTGTAGACAGTCGTTTTTAATTTTGTTTCTTCTACTGGTTTGAAAAATGTTATTAGTACTGGGTTGTGATTGACTGAAGGTCGTCTAATAGTTTTGGAATACTGGGGAAATCTATGCTTTTTGTTATGAATATAGTTAAAATATTGGAAACTATCTTCGAGTTGTATGAAAAATGGTCGCGCTGTGGGAGGTGGGGGATATAATGATTTTATTATTTAGAGCTCATTATAAAGCCTTTGTCCCTGGCTGTAGTGGTTCGACAACTCCCAACTTGTTATGTTTCTATTTAGGTCTCCTCATCAATATTGTTGGGGATATCTTGTTTAAATTTCCTTGTAAACGTCACGATGGACAGCTTTTATTTGGTGGTTTTGTATGCAGCTATATTATTATTTCGGTATTATTACAATATTTTATTCCGCTGTTTTTGCTTAGTTTGGGCGAGGATGTTGTAATTGAACTGTCGTGCTTAATAGAGTTTGATATCAGAATTTGGCTACTCCCTGAGCAGTTTGTGATATTTGCATTTCTATACATTTTGTAGCCGGGAATATTTATTTTTCCCCGCGAGAGGTGGGTTTCCGGTATTAGTGCTATTTTATTTGATTCTCTTTATGAAATATATGAATTCATTTTCGCTGAGCTTAATGCGATTTGCATTCCCAGTTTAATAGTTTAATTCTACGCAAGTTACTTTCCTGGTTAGTTTTTTCTAAGACGTTTATGATTTTATAGTTTGAATTTGGGGATAATAGATTTGTACTTGAGTTTGTATATTAGGATTAAGGTTTGATAAGTCTTGAGGTTGAAATTGTAATGCGGGGCTGCTAGAGGTTAGTTTGGGAGTGAAGGAAAATGTGTGAGTTTCTTGGGGGCGGTGGTTCGTTATCTGATTCTTTGCGAACTGAGCAGTATGCTATTGAGTTTTAGAAGCATAATTTTTAAATTTTTTTGAGATAATTCTTAAATGCCATTTTTGTATCGGGCACCCTTTATAATTAGAGTTGATTTTGATTGCAGTTTACCGCATTCTTGGAGCTTGTTTTTAGATCTTCTTACCCACTGATTAGGTGATTTCGGTGATTTATCGACTGCTAGCGATAACGAGCGGAGCACAAAAGAGAACCTTCTCCTACCGAAGCTCGGAATGAACTGCAACACTGGTGAAGGTCTTGTTCCGGCGAAGCTCGTCAACTCTACGTACGCGACAAGGGGGGGGTCCTTTAATTTTCATGACGCGAGCTGCAATTACTGGGAAAGTTTTATCTCGTAAACTAAAAGTAAATTATAGTTTTAAATTTCTTGGTTCTTTTTATGCATGTAGCCGCAATTATCTACAGTGTAATTTTTGTTTTTATTAACAACATCAACAACATTTTTATTAACAAAAACAACAATGGAAAACAAAGAAAATGGAAGGAAAAACACGCTCCAAATGCAAGCAAACATCTAGGAGTTATCCAATTGCGTCATTACCCTTTATTCATTTACGTAGTCGGTATGAAATGACTCGCCAGGAATTATTTATTCTCTTCACATTGATACAAATATAACAAATTTATTTTATATCAAAATAACTTACCAAATAAGCTGGGATAAGTCATGATTCATACTATCTTATTTCGATGCTTGTTGCGGCGTGGGAGTCAGGATACAGCTCGCCAGACCGCTATTTTACCCCTTTTTAAAAATTTGAAGTCGTAGTCTTCCTCGGCCAGAGTCATGTGCATGATCTTGGCTGTCTGGGTGACGCCACGTCGAAGATTGTTGCCGACGTTTCGACCATCTTGTGGTCTTACCATGTCCATACCATCTTGTGTATGGGTATACCAGCCCTTAGGAAGACCACGACAAAATGGTCGAAACGTCGGCAAAACAGCCTTCGACGCGACGTCACCCGGACAGCCATGATAATGCATTTTTAAAACTTTTCCGAAAATACGAAAACATTTTTAAAATTAGCTTCTGATTTATTTTACTTACTTTACTTTACTTTTACTTATTTATTTTACTTGGGAAAGAGATTCACCAGATGAACTCTTTAAAGCGGATAAACGTCGTTTTGAGATCTAAAATCGAGTTGTAGGATAAAAATTCGTGCGTATACTCCGCTCATTTTTTACGGTATTTGACAACGGAAGATCTTAGACCAAGGTGGGGTGATAACAGAAGACCTTAGAAGTAAAATATATCTCAAATAAGATGTGGGGAGATGGAATAATGCTGATATTTACACAATTAGTTTCTTTTTTTAAAAATAGTTAAAAATCGGAATCAATATTTTGAGTAATCCATAAAAAAATAATTTAAAATGCTATTCGAAGGAAGACGGAAGTATGTGAAAAAGATAGTTATGTACTACTATTACAGACCGTTTACGTCGGTCTGTAATAGTAGTATAGAATCTCTAGTTTGATATCCGTGGAAAAAACAGATTGAGATGCAAGGTGACGAACGCATGAACCGAGTGTGTGGCTTGCGTGTCCCGCAAGTACCGCTTCCTCCGTCGGGGATGGCCGCACGACGCCGGGCCTGGCCGCGCCGCCACGCTGACAGAGGGCCCACAACGGGCGGGTGGGTGGCGCAACGGCGCAGAAGAGGAAGTGGGGGGGGGGGAACAGGTGTTTTCGTAAATTTCACTTTACTACGCTCCTATTCGTCCGATTTGCATGATTGTCACGGCGTTGGATTCAGGAAGCATGTCGCCATCGCTCAATAAGGCCACATTTTTTAATTTGTTCTTGGAAGTTTGAGAACTAATTTCAAATTCGCGTTTTTGCTAGATTTTTAGGAAAAGGTTATATTCTATTCTATTTAAGGCGTATATTCTATTTTAAAAAGGCGTCAAATGCCGTTTACAAATCGAAAATCGGACCATTGGTTCAGACGTTATCAGTAAAGTAAATTCCCCTGTGTGCTGCGATCTATTGAATTTTCTTACAAGTATTTTTCGGTGCATTTAGCCTTAACAATTTTTCTAGTAAATTCAGAAATTCTCAATTACGTCGATATGTTTCACTGTGTTGTGTTTGATACGTCCTGATACAGCGCATGGTTACATCCCCCCGTATCAGAGCAACCTGACAAAGGCCCGAGATCAACAATACTGGGAAGTCAGGTGTGGGTCGCCCGAGTAATGAAAATATGGCCCGCAACCATACTAAAGGTGTTACGTGTGGTCGTTGTGGCCTTGCAAGTTAGACACCCCTGGCTTAGAACATTATTTTAATTAATAACCAGGATTGTGTACTGCAACGTATCGCGCTGATCCCACGATCATCGCAAGCACTCGTCCGCCGCATTTCGCCCCAACCACGCCCACCCCACTCCCACCCCCAGCCCCCAACCCCAGCCCCCGAATCCGTCACGCCGCAGACGCTCTTCCGTGCGAGGGTCCATAAATACTCGGCCACTTGTTCACGCCTTCAAACCGACGCCCTTCCATTGCGGGTCCATCCCACCCCCCGCAAAGGCGAAATGGAGGCTCCCTAGGCGCCGCCGCTCCTTGAAAGCCAGAAAAAGTCTTTGTTCCGCATCTCCGTCACTGACATTCCGAAACCATGAAGCGCCGAATTACGACCACTGAATAGCCCCGAGCCTTCCTCCCTCAATCCCTTAGGACGCATCGCAAGTCAATCACGGCAGCATACACATCTGCTGCTATGCTGATCGTCCTCCAAACAGCCGAGAGAAAACAAAGCCGGCCAATAGAACACTTTAATGGGGAAATGGGTCACTAAGAAAGGGTACTCTAAACTAATGAGTACACCATCCAATGTAGAACACTCTAGAATATTCAAAAGTAGCCAATTGCACTATACGTCGCCCACACGTGATCGGTCAACTTCTCGTAAGAAAGGAGAGTTGATACTTTGCGAGGAAAGTGCGCGCGGTGAGAACAATTTTTTTTCGGGAACAACTCCGTCGAGCTACTTCTGGACACAACTCCGTCGAGAATGGTAAAAATTTCTACTTTATTTCTAGTCATTATTCCGCCGAGTGCAGACGAAATTCATACTTTACGTCTGGCGTGAATTCTGCCGAGTGCGGATGAAAACCCTTTGTGGCTTTACTTTCGGAATTAATTCCGCGCAGTTCAGCTGTGCCGTCTAGTCGGAAAGTTCGGCTGTGCGACTACTACCTACAAAGGCACGTTGAAAAACTCTAAGGGCCCCTTCATACGTGTCCACTGCAGCACGCTTCCCAACGTCGCGGCTCGGCGTTGGTTTAAATGAAGGTCTTCCCACGTGCACTGGAAGGTCTTCCCACGGATTTGCACTGCTGTGGCGTTCGGTGGCGGATCCTCGCCGCCAGCAGCGCGGCGGGGGGGGGGTGTACGCGCCACCGCTAGAAAAGCATTGGATTAAATGGAGGCGACACTCGCCATGGCGTTTTACCCGCTGCGGACCCTTTGTCCGTCGATGACGGGTCGGCGAACCCTCCCCCGCCAAATCATCCCCCTTCCACGGCGTGCGACAACGCGGCGGTGACAGGTGCCCAGCCACTTATCGGAAGAGCGTTGCAGTACCGACGTCGGAAGGTCCCCAAGCGGGCAGGTGGCGTGTGACGGCCTTCCTCAGCGTAAGTGTGGCGTCCGCGTCCCCACCACCACGCAAGAGGGGGTTTCGCTGCTAGATTGGTTGTGCAGTGACGCCTTCTAATCCATCTCCTGGGGAGCGCGAGGCAACCTTCTATTGCGAGCGGGCGCGTGCCTTTGTCGTCTCTTGTGAGCCGTCTGGTGCACGACTCCCAGGCGACGTCTCCCAGGATCCGGCGGGCATGCAATTGTGAACGCAAAGTAACCATCGGCCAATGAGTGATGGATTGGTTGATTGTTAGTGATTACGGACGCGTCAACTATCGAGGTCATTTGTCCAGTAAGTGTAGTGCATGCTTTTGTATCGGGATGTGGCGGTGATCTTCCTTGCTGGATTGCGAGATCAAACGCCGACCTACCGTCGGTTAGTGAGGTTTCCTTTAAACCAGGTAGCACCTCCCTCCCCAGCTGGGGCACCTCGTCAGCCGGGATAAGGTCTAAGCTCCCGATCATTCTCCCATCATGTGTGATAGTGTAGTGCACGTTAGTGTATGTATGTATGTGTGTGTCTAAGGGGAGAGGATAGGATAAGGAAGAGCCAAAATAAGGAAATATCGCGCGCGGTCCGTTTATTAGGGTACGACATTCGCCTGGTGTTGGTCGGAGAAACCGCAGTAAACTAACGATCAGAGCAGACGGCCGCGAAAATGTTCCTTTAGGCAGCGTTTGAATTCGACCTAACTGATAAGCTAGGAACACAAGCGGAAGATATCACACGGGATCAATTTCCATAAGCCCATGAAGACTGTTGATTCATCAGACATCGGAATCCAGCCATTGATTTTTGTTTATAACATTTGCCACTGTATTGCCATTTTACTCAACCAAATTCAGAAATAAACTTTAAACCTCGTCACTGATGGTTTGCGCTAAAATGAGATTGAAACTTGTATCATTAACCGAAGATTTAGCGAAGACCTTGTATCTCTCCGTAACCCAGAGGACCGTGTCCACCCGCGAAGTACTGAACAATCGGCACTTGGAGAACAGATTTGTATTGCGCCTCTCGCCCTATACAAATTCAACGCATGAAACCTTAGCTTCAGGAGAGCTGCCCATTATGGGTTTCATTACGTTTGGGGCCCTATCTACGTTTCATTACAATACACACTTTTACATTCTTTTAATTATCAAAGTTGCTTGTCTAGTATTTGTACATACTTAAGTTTCGGCTAAAACATTTGTTAATGAGTATTCACGCGGAATCTGGAAGTCCAAGTCTGAAATTTTTAGAAAATATAGATTTTTATGCAAAAAAAACTTGGAATTACTTTTAAGGTTCAATAATATTATTGTAATGTTATGTAATAATCTTTATTACATTTTTGCTCAAATATGCAGACCCAGAAGCAAATTTCCTGACACAGAAGCAATGAAATAACCTTTCACAGAAATTAGTCCCAGTCAATTTCCGACCAGATTCTGTTGCAGAATTCGTTCTTGCACGCAGAAACCATAGAAAGAAATGAAGTATTCTGGAGCCTGAGTTTAAAGATACATAGTAGTAACATTGCGACGCAACACTCACGGAATATACATGACGTACGCAATGACATTAATGCAATGCGGTACCTTCTGCTCGGGAACATCGAACATTCCAGGGCCACTTTGACACGGTTTGCAAGGAGTGGCGTGGTAGGAAACTGCCGTTGAAGCATACTGTTATCTCCGAAATCATGCCACTAAACACGTGTATCGATCACTGGAAACAACGTAGTGTCGAACTTGTTGTGTGAGTGGTGCAAAGGAATCCCGCCTTGAGGAAACTACCCGCGCGAACTGAGGGCGAGCCGCGACTCAACTCGACGCTCTCAAAACAGATAAAAGGCTTGTCCCTTCGGCGGGCGCAAAAAAGGCAGGAGGGAGAAAGTAGGAGAAAGACAGTCTCTAAGAGGGAGCAACGCTGGCGCCATCGAAAAGGGTGGCAAAAAAGAACAAGATGTTTTGCTGAGAAAGAGTCTTGAAATGCCATAGGTTTTTTAATTGCACAATTACACAGGTTTTTTCTCAGAACGAGTAAGTATTACACTTATACTTGTATTACTCAATGTTTCCGTTCAATATCGGTGAGTTTCTATAGAACATTGATAAATTTAATGTAGAAAGAACATGCATTAATTGTACATTTCACGTATAACCTTCCAAAGGAGTTTTATTTCGCAACAATGAATTATTATTTAGAGCACCTCCTGACTTAGAGCACAGCTGCGTCTCTGACCGCGAAGTCCTATGTTCTCATCCCGCACATTTTCGACACTAGCTACATAGCTGGGTCGAATTCAGTCGCTGACTGGAGGAGAATTCTAGCGGCCGGCTGCTCTCATCCATAGTTTTCCGAACAACTCCAGTCGAATACCGGAGCAGTACCCTAACAAACGGGCCACGGACCGCGCGCGATCTTTTCTTCCTTTTCTTCGTCCTATCCTCATCCCTTACACACATTACCACGCCCTACACTATCACACATCGGGAGACCGGTCGGGAGCGTAAGGTTTATCTCGGATAGGTCGGCGCCGAATCACAGCATTCACCAGGAAAAGACCACCGTCAACTCCCGAAGAAAATACATGCACTACACTTACAGGAGTAATGACTTTAGCCGTTGACATGCGAGGAATCGCTGACAATCAATCAGTCATGGTTTGCGGCGGCGCTGGTGTATCGGTTAGTGTATCGGGCTGTTATACCCAAGTTCGTGGATTCAAAATCGATCGAAGCCGTGTATTTTTAAGGACGAAAAAAAGTTTCGTACGCTTTCATTCGAAGGGGAAGTAAAGCCGGCTGTCCCATGTTAGTAGATTTACTGCAAGTAACAGATCAAGCCTATTTGAAGGTTCCGAGCTAAATTCAGATCGACAAATCCATTGAATAACTAAACTTATTCATGGACATTTTTGAAATTATTATAAAACGTCGGTCATTTTTTCTTATTCTTGTCATTTTTCGCTTAGTTTTAAATAATTTTGTAGATCATTGTCGAAGAATATTGAAGTTTCTTCTTCGTGCAGAGGCCTTCGTATCTGACAGCGTCGGGAGTGGAACTTTGTGAATTCGCAGTCCGAAGCACTGCAATAACATAAGTTGATGCCCTGAGTCACCCAAGCCAGTGATTTCCCGTCGGTTCAGAGTCAGAGCGAGTGAAGGCGATGCCGCCGCCCCCCCCTGTCTGTGGAGGCTCAGCTCGCGAGCGGCAGCGCTGCCAAGACGCAAGGGGACGCGAGTCGCACGTCTTGGGTCGATGCGACGCGGCGGTGGTCAGAAGCCCTGTGCGTGGGCGCGGCTCAAAGGCGGACGCCCCTTCGCCTCAGCCTTGGCTTAACTCCAAAGTGGTTGTAACAGATTGGGGGCTGCTTCTGGGTCCTCGCCCCCACGCGCAGTTGCTCAGCTCTCCTCATCCACGTCGTGCCACGCCCCGTCCCTCCCTCTTCCCCTCGCCTCGACCCGCACCCGCCCGCCCTGCCCCGACTCGCCCCACTTTCCTCGTCTCGTCCCGACTCACCTCACCTTTCCGTCCCCGCACCGCCTTACTCCACGCGCCTCTCCCCCGCCCTCCTCACCCTGCCCTCTGATCCACCCTGCCTCTGACCCGCGCCCGCTCGCATACCGTCTCACACACTCCAGTCCGTCGCCCCTGCCCTCTCCTCTCTCTACCCCGCCCCGACGTGCCTCGCCCGACGGTACCCGTGCACGCCCCCACCCGTTTCGCCCCTCCCCTTCCCGATTATACCCGCCTCGCTTTTCCCTCCCCGCTTTGCCACGCCAGCCACGCCCCCTCCCAACTAGGTCCTGAACGTCTCTCCTGTGCCCTGCCCGTCTATCCCCATCCTGCGTCCGCCACCACCCCTACTCTCCCCGGCCCGACCCGCCTCGCCACTCTCCCGCTCGTTTCACCCCGCTGTGGCCCCGCCCCCCTCGGCGAATTGCGTGTAGAGGCCCGCGCCGCGCGGTCTGCTCTCAAGTGCCTCGGGCGATAAAGTTTCGGGAATTTCAGTTTAGGAATGGTTACGGCCGTTTTTGTTGCCGTTTGCGTAAGCGATCTGCGGATATTAGGAAACCGCGAAAATTGATGCGAAGTCTCGGGGAGGAGTATTCAAATTATACTGCAGAGTGAAAGGAAGAACTCTGCCTCCATTATCCGCATCTATCAAGTAATTTTATTATAATTTGCTCATTAAAAATAAAGTAGTTCAACTGCAATGCACATGAAAGCCAGGTAGCAGGTCTCAGTGAAAACAATTGCTGCGGATGCAGCGTCTCTCACAGGGTTCTAGGGTTCGAGTCCCGATGTTAGTGAATTTTTAACACCAGCTAAATATTTGAGTCGAATTCAGGCTTTGTTAGAGGGTATAATTCTCTCTGCCGGTTGCTGTAATCTGAAAGGTTCATCAGTTTCACTGATCAACACTAGGTGAATACCAGATCAGTACTGTAACAACAAACCAGGCGCGATCTTCCCTATCACATTTTTCTGTCCTCTTCTCCCCTTACAGGCATACACACACACACACACACACACACACACACACACACATGAACTATACTACCACACACTTTGGGAGGCCAGTCGGGGTCTTAAAGCTTATCTTGGCAGAGGTGGGCTCTCTGGGCGAGTTACCACAAGAAGGGATTTGAGGAAGAAATTCTCCAAACCAACTGCCACCCTGTTTGTGAACATAAAATCAAATTGTATTTATTTTTTGATTCATTAGTTATACTTCCATTTTCCTTGTGGTATGTCTTATTTATTTTCAACAAAAATTTGTCGTATGCAAATAAAAAATAATGGAAGAGGGGGCAGAGGGGCTGAATCGCGGAGTTGACTTTCCTTCTTGTTTCAGATCGTTCCAACCCACAATTAGCTCTGGCTGAGATTCAAATTTACGTGCTAGACCCCGCGAGCAACCTATGTATCAATTGAACCACGTATCTGTAAAAAACGAAATTTCACAGATAGTTTTGAAAATCGGACCTACACTAATACATTAGAACAAACATTTGAAAGAAATAAACTATTGTACATAAAAAGCTCGCACTTTCACAAAATGACAGCACAATATTTTAATACTACATTAAACTGCAAAAGAATTTTTAACTAGCATTTTTTCTTAGAGTTGAGATTCAAAGTCAGATATTTAGAGTCATCACGCCATTTAGTATATCCCTACTCCGGCAGCCTCACTCCATAAGACACAGCAAACATTTTATCAAATATGTTAATTTTCTCATTAAGTTAAAGAAAGAGCCAATCAGAATAAATCGTAATTTAATATAAATGAAGAAATGACTTACGAAAACTCAGCAGATTGTAATAATCCCTTGCAATAAGGACGGAGTGATCACAGATATTGATCGCAAAATGAATGAAAATGAATATACATAAGATTGAACAAAACTTCTCAGGCAGTCAGAATTATACTTCAATAAGTAAACCACCTCTCAATTATTTTCTGAAAGACATTCAGAGATTGTAGGAGGTTGTGACTCCTACATTTCAGCCCTTTCCAGCTTTTGTTTGCCTACTTACCGGACCCTCTGTACTAGTTTCTATAGCATGTCATAGAAGAAGTTAATTACGTCGAGAATTAATTTATTTTCATTTATCATGCAAATTGGAGTCGTGCATAACCTCCCATTAAAGAAAAAATAAATTGAAATCATTTTTATCTGAATATTTAATAATTATTTCAATATCCAACTAATGTATTCACTTCAGAAGACAAAAAAAATTTGCAACGAAATTTCATGAATATGTTTTTTGGGATAAAAGTGAAATAAATATTGATAAGTTGGGATCCTAATCAGAGGTTTCTTAAATACCGTGCCAAATCAATAAAAGTTCAGAGTTAAGGATCAGAATTGTTTCAAAAATATGAAATCCTTATAATTTAACTAGAGGAATATACTTTCAGACATTCTTTTTTTAAATGAAATTTTCGAAAATTGAGATAGTTCATTGAAAATGAGACGTGATCCATTCTTTTAGGCGTACCTTCCATCCGTGGTAGAAAAAAATCGCTGAAAAATGTATAATAAATAATTTGTAAACAAAAATAATAAGCTAGGTTGATAAAGACTTGATTAAAGTTACTTTCTTTATAGTTCTACCGCCTTTCAGGCGATAATACTTTCACACAAATGGACATAATGATCTCCCTTTCCAAATGATGATAATCTACTGTGGTAGTTTACGTAGGAGCTCGACGCGCTGTGTGTCCGTTGAATCCAGGCACAAGGTTTAGCTTCGACAAAATATTTACTTGAATTTGGGCGCTTCCGCATCAAAGAGATTATCGTAACCCTTGAGAGGAAAAAAAGACAATGTGAGCGTTGTGCATTTCTCGCTGGCGCGCAGTCGTGTGATGACGCGCCTTCATCCATCACCTGGCGGAGCTGCGTCGCCCCCTCCCCGAATGACTTTTTCTCGCTCGCAGCCGACGCGACGCCCAGAGGAGCCAGAGCGCGCGATCCACGCTGCCTCCTTTCTTTCCCCGCTCTTCACGCTACAAAGGATCGTCGCCGCGCTTCCTCGTGGATTGATTGATCACTAGCGATTACGGGTCTCTCAAATGTTGAGGTCATTAGTTCCGTAAGCGTAGTGCATGACTTAGCTCGGGAGGTGGCGGTCTTGTGTCACTGAATGGCGAGATCCGGTGCTGACCTACGATCACCTAGCAGAGTTTTCTCCCACCAGCGTAGCATCGCCCTAGCACAGACAAGCTCTAGGCTCTCAACGCGTTTCCCGGCGTGTGTGACAGTGTAGTGCATGAAATTGCAGGTGTGTGTAAGGATTAGAATAGAACAAGAACTGGAAAGGAAAGATTGCGAGCGGTTCGTGTCCCGTTTGGTAGGGTACTGCTGCAGCATTCATCTGGTATTGATTGGAGAAACCACGTAAAATAACCGATCACAAGAGAAGGCCACTAGAATTCTCCTACGAACAGCGACAGAACTGGATCTAGCTATCTGGCTAGTGCCGAAAATCCTGCCACAGTCGGTACTCGAACCCCAGGATCCCCCGTTTAACGAGACTGCTGTGACTCAGATGCCCTGAGCCACCTTTGCCGGTTTTCTTCGTCGTAATTTATACCAAGTGATCCCAGTATAATTATTCAGTGGTATGAAATAGTGTGGTATTTACGACATTGGCTTAATTATAGAAATAGATATGAGGCGTTGTTTTGTCGTGATTATTGTTGCTTAAAGCTTTTTCGGTCTCATTGCAGCCATCTTCAGTGCGATTCTGAGACCCCGGTGTCGATCGGAGAATAAGATGAATCGTCGTCCGACGTAGTAACGTTTCCGAATACGATAGATTCGCGAGGTAATTGTGGTTGATGAAACTTCGGGTTGCAAAATACTCGGATGGCACGAAAAAAAAGGAAAATACATTGCGGAATTTTCAACTACAATGTACAGCAAAGGCACATATAATGTGCAGATACTATTCAAATTACAGATACATATATACATGAAAGCGAACCGGTCACAACAATGTTGCAGAGAGACGGACACTGACACTGTCACCGACCGCCGCAGACGTGATCTACGACACAGTGTTGCCAACCCATCAAGAGTCAGATCTTGTTTGCCTCTTGTTTGCTTGTGACGTGCACCTTGACGTACGTCAGGCCATCTAGGATTGCACGGAATTTCTGATTAGTGAGGCTCGGATTACCAATTCTACCGTATGTGTTACTCCCCTTTCTGCTCTACGTGTGATACTGTGGGTTCGCAAATGTTTCGCTTTATTTAATTGTGTCTCGGCGGACATTTCAACCAGGCCGGGTGAAGCTCCAATAGTGCAATTGTTCACCCTTCACAAATATTGATATTTGTCTGATTGAAAACAAATCTGTTTAACTACATTTGAAACCTCCAGATGAAGTGCGCGACGCAATGAGATATTTAACCAACACTATACAACAAGCGACATAGCTATCAACATCCTCAATTTCAATCAGAGAAAGTAATCACGACTTCTTTGGTCGTTTTACTGTGGATTTTCTGCGAGAATTCGGGAACCTCGGTGAGGATCGAACCCACGCTCTGCGGCGTTCGGTAGCCAATAAGTTAACCCTTTACCCACCGAGACTCCAGTCACAACTTCACAATGATAATAAAGAAGAGACGAAAGGAAAAACGCATGAAATATGAAAATTAAAAGATATATGGAAACGAAACAGAATTCAATGAAACTAAAGAAATTTAAATAGAGCAGCTCAACAATTGAAAAGAGAATTAAAGATCTTGAAAATATAGAATCGCGGATGTATCTTTTTGCTATTTTTTTACCTACTAAAACAACTAATTATACTCTCATATATGCACAGAACGTTCATATTTAGAAAAGTGAATGAAAATAAGTGTTTTATCTTCTTTACAGCAGTTTATTTCTTGGCCAAAAACAAAATATTTACTGTATATTTCACTCTGACTTCTGAACTATCTTTATATTTTTTACTAGATAAAATATCACACATTCGCAAGATTGCTTCTTGCCTATCTCAAAAATGTTAATCAGTTAAATCGATTGAAAGGTTGTATCGACAGAAAAATTAAGATGACAGCTCCTCTGAAAAAGAAAGGTAGAACAAAATGAACAACAATCAACAACACAAGAAATGTTCGTAGCGAGGTCAAGGAGTTATTCCTCACTTGCGATGAATTTGGATATTTCAGATTTTGGCTTCCAGACTGGAGTGCAGTGTATGTGCTTTAGTTTCTACACAATTGTTGAATACAATATTATTTCCACTTGACCACCATTACGTTTTTTAGATTCATTTCTGCCTTCGAATAATTAAATTTAACTCATGAAACATTGCACCTTTGGGCAATCGCCAGCCGCTAAATTGCGAACTTATTCAGGATGAATGCTGGCTACATTGCATTGTTGTCTAAGACGTTTATAGTAAAAGCTGCGATGTTTCTTTTAAAATAATAAATTCATTGTGTGACTCAACGATGAAGTAAGTAACATGCATGTTATTTCTCTTTTGTTTCAGGTAAGATGGCGAATGTTTAGTGGCATGGTATAAATTGTACTTGTCATACGTTGTTTGTTCATCAACAGACTAAACTGTGAGTACTTACGTACATTTGCTGCAAAGAAATTTTCACTCCTAGTCATCTTATTTATGTGTGAGAGTGAGTTATTTTGGCTATAAAAATACTTCTATTTTTGTGCTTAAAGTGACAGATATCTGTTGAGTCACAAGATTTTCAGTATCCATTGCAGAATCCATTCCATTGCATCTTATCAACAAAACAACTTATTTAAGACACTAAATTCCGCTGAAAATTTGTAAAATCATTTGCATGCCAATTAGGCAACATTATGGTAAAACAGAAATCGAGTAACCCCAATGGGGCAACAAGGTATTTCACAGAAAATTGCATTAAGAAAATATATTTGTTATCATAACATGTAGTGACATATTTTCCGCCATTGATTTCATGTAAGAGGCTCTCCTTTTGTGTAATCGCAATTCGTCATTAAAATAAAAATATAAGAGGCCCTCCGTGGCTCGTTGGTTAGCGCGCTCGCTTTTCTAAATCTTTTTTTGCGGGCCCTTTGCGGGCCATTTTTTCGAAAATTTCGGTACTATTTTTTTTCGTTAAAACTACGGGCGAGAAAGTACTTACTGTTTTAACACAATAGCTTTAACAGCCGTGCGAAGCGCGAGAAATATATTTGCTTGCACGCGCTTTTTAACCTTACTTTCAGGAATCTTTATGCACTTTTCAGACGTACTTTTCTCTGAATAATTAACAACACTACACTCGATTGATTCATCTCCTTTTGTGATTCAATTGAATAAAATAATATGAACGTGAAAACATGATGGATGTCGAAACTGCCATTCGACTTTCACCTGGGAAAGGCAGCAAAAGAGCGCCTAGCGATCGTTGCTGCTCCAATCAAATTTGTGCATCCCGGCGGAAAATGATACCGGGGACTTCGAAAGTGACGGTTACTGCACAAAAGCCCTTTTTCTTTTGCTGCGCTCGGAACAAAGCGACGCAGAGGCAGGCAAAAGGTTGCAAAGAGGAGAAGAAAAGCGTGGAACATGATAAAAAGAGTTGTAGGTAATGGCTGAACTAATGTTGTTAGATAACAAAAGTGAAGATGCAGATGTGAAGATAAATAAACTTTGCGTTGATGTAGGACATGTGAGAGAGGCTAGAAATCAAAGTAAAAATGTGAGGAGAATGATGATGATTGATTGATTGATAGCGATTTTCGGCGCGTCAACTGCTAAAGTCATTGGCCCCGTTAGTGTAGTGCGTGCTTTTTGCTCGGGAGGGGGCGGTGTTCTTGCCTCGCTGGACAGCAAGATCCGTCGCCAATCTACCGACGGCTAGTAGGTTTTCCCCAACTAGGTATCTCCCATCATCCGGGCACCGCCACTCTACGCTTCCATCAAATGTGGTGGTGTAGTGCATGTTAGTGTGTGTACAATAAGAGGTGAGGTTAGGACAAGGAAAAGGATTTCCATTATATTACCTTTATATTTTGTAGCAACGGTGAATGTGTCTTAGAAAGAGAACTGTTGTAACAGTGACGTAAAAATAAAAATATACCTTAGAAGGCACAAAAAAATACATGGTTTCATTTCCATGAATCAGTTAATAAATAATATTTTCTGTAAACTGAAACAAAAGGATTGTCAATTTAATTAACATCACATACTCTCTTTAATTAATAATCACGTACTCTAATTTGTATAATTATTACGTCCGTTTAATACTTAATTGTATTGGTTTGATACTATTTAATTTGAATTTCATCGATATTGAATGTTGTAAGAACATATTCATCACGTTGAAAAATGCGAAGGGATATTTCTATTTACTGCTTTGTGAGCGTACTTTGTGAACGTTCTTCAGGAGAAAGCTCTACATTAATAAGAATTCTTTTTTATTTCATTTCGGAGAATTCTTTTAAGAGTCTCACTTTGAAACTTAACAGACCTTCACAGGACCCTTTAGAAAATACAACGGTACTTTTTCAAATATTTAAATTTTTGGATTGAGGAAGAAATTTAAAAACTTAACGTAAAACAGTCAAAAAATGCATTTTAAATAACTTACTGAATTCAATACTTACATCAAATAAAATAGCATCTTATGTTCTTGAATATTAAAAAAAGATAGTGGCAATTACTACGTGAGTTACAAATAGGAGGCGGATTTCAATGATTTAAATATTTCAAAATCTATCTTTAAGGAACATATTTCATAAAAATAAAAAAGTCTATCTTTATAATTGCAGTTGAAAGAATACGCCAATAAAATTTTTAATTTTTGCAATTTTCGAAAGAAAAAAAATCCTACGAACATGCGACCTGCACATTCTCTTAAACGTCCTCCACACTATCCAACAACAAAGTTTAATCTAAAAAGATGGAGATATTTTTGTGAAAATTTTGAAAATATCCCAGGGTCTTCATATAAAATACCTTCCTTAAAATATCGGTAACATGTTCAATGAGTCGCGATATCAGCCAGGTTGAGCTAAAAATTTTGAAAAAAATCGTCTGAACGAATTAGTGGCTAGCGTTGTGCACTGATTGACAGACAGACGGACGGACAGACACGTTTTGCCGTCAGTCGATTTTTCGGTAACAAGTATCCACAAAACATGGACTCTGGCTACAGTACTTGTTAAAGGATTTCCCCCCCCCTAAATTTAGCAACTGGATTTATCCACTTTTTCGTTACCAGAACCGGCAATGAGAGTTTTTCTGCCGAAAATTCCCCTTTTTTTCGCGCAGCATAACATATTTTTCTCTCATCTGCGTCAGCGGTAGCGAGAAAGTAAAAATGCAAAGGAAGCTGGTGCGAAGGAGTGGTCATGTATGCCAATAGCATTTTGACTGTCATTATGGCCATGGATTAAGATGAGCGCTGCCATTCCCACCCCAATCAAGTGCGAAATGTTCGCCCCCCCCCCCTATTCTTTGCGAAATCGATTTAGCATTTGGGGAGGAGTTTATATTAGGCAACATGTGACAAAGTGGGTACGGAAATTCAATTTTAGTTGTGTGTGTATTTGTATTTAGCTGTTAAATGTCCCGTAAAGGGCAGTTGGCTCGATCCCCAAATTCCTAGATGGTCAAACAACCAGTAGCTCGCGATGTTTGCAATTCGCTTAACTTTCGTAACTTTACCAGCATTCGCCTGGATGAGGGAGTGAAACCATGAAAACTACGGTCAGGATGACTTGCACGGGGATTGAACCCCTCTCCCCCGAATACGAAGTCAGCACGCTACGCTCTGTGACTCTTCGCTAGGTCACATATGTGTACATACTTTCAAAACAAACACTGCAAGATGCTGTCGAAGGGAGTCTGTCTCGTTCAGGACAACGCTTGTCTACACTTCAGAGAGGCAACACACTTGCCGTCATTTGGGTGGAATATTTAAAACCACTCTTCTCTCGCCCAATCTCTCACTTAGCGACTATCATCCCTTCTCTAAAGGAGCATCTGAGTGGAAAACGCTTTCCTGGTATCGGTGACGTAAAAATCGAAGTGGAGAAGTGGCTTAAGGGATTGGCGGTACTCCTGTATAACGAAAAAATGACAAACGTCTTTTGACGATTATCAAAATATATTAATCTGAGTAGTAATTATTTTACAGAAATTGGTGTAATGTCTAAATTATTTTCCATGTAAATTTCCTTTAAATATATGCGATTGTGTATATGTAAACAATCTTGTAGCCTTACTTTTCGGATATCCTTCGTATGTCATATAACTAATAAGATTAGTAAGAACCCATGGATTTAGATTTATTTAGTCAAAAACAGTAAAAACTGTATGTGACGTAAGGGGAAGGAGATTATCTGCGCACGTTTTCTTGAATTCCAGAATCTCTTCCCCTTATTTTAACTATAAATAATTGAAAGATGAGTAAAAGTTTAACATAAATAAATAAAAATAAATTTTTAAAAATCGTAAGATAAGCAATATTTGAAAAATAGTCATTTTCGTTTCTGAGTTACAGAAAACTTATTTGCATTGGTACAGGAATCGCAATTATGATTTTTCTGCATTGCTAACAAAATAGTAACTCGCCCTTACCTCTACTCCTACCATTACAAGCAAAAGGAGAGTTCAACAAAACGTGCGCATAGTGAAGCTACATTACAGATAATGCGCGAAATGTTAAAATGAGTTTTTTACAGCAATAGATCACTCAACGATCATGTGAGTTTCATTTCCATTCATGATTTACGAGAACTGTGCATAGTAAGTATGTGCTTTGCAACTCGGTATGTTTAGTTTGAATTCACTATTTAATCAGAACAATGAATATTGCGTAATGATGCATTCACTATTATTCGGTTACATTCACTATGAAATCGGTACAATGAATCTTTTATGTACCCACGAGAGCGTAAGTGACACGCTAAATATTCGATTACACGAGGCGAGTGCAGAAACAATTTTTTGATCATATTTCTCGAGCAAATGTTCATGAATAGTAAGTTTATATCCGTGTAATTGTGTACGCAGTTTGTATTCAGTGATAAATAATAATTTCGGGTTTTAGAAATGCAGGATTAAGCCGCGTGTGCTTCAGTTGTTGGTTTATATTATATGTCATTCCATTTCGATTTTCCTTGGATCTGGACAATGCTTTCATACATTGCAACGTGGTCAGCAGTGGCAAATTCAGACCTGTTGACCTTTCGTTGTGCGCTACTCAATTTGTCGAATTCCCAAATGATAGCGATCATTTTTATTAACACTGTTAATCCTAAGGACATCGATAAACCTACTGCAGCTGCTCTCCTAAGATGAAACTTTAATGGGGCTAATTGGGTGAAATACCAATATATGATGGATGGATATCTCACTCTACTCCTCTAATTTTAGTTGCAAATATTGAAATAATTATTTAATTCTCCCAGAAATAGAAAATAGAATGAATCAATCACTCATTATGTAAAATGTAATAATAAGAAACTTATCTCATAGTGCAATGAGAAATGTGAAAATCATTAGAAAAGCAAAACTAACCTTTGAAATATTTAAGAAGCAAATCATCCATGAAAACAAAACTGACTACAAGGCAACTAGGGTTGCAGGAGAAGAACTATTACAGATGGCAAAGTCAAATCCTCAGTAGTATGTATCACTCGAAATAATGTAACTGAATGTTAAAAAATAAAAATGGACACAAGATAGCCAGCAAGACAACCAGTAAAAATTACTCTAATTCCAATGGTCGATTGATAGATTGATTGATTACAAATGATTCTGGGCGTGATTACGGCTAAGGTCGTTAGTCCCGTAACTGCAGTGCTTGTTTGTGCTCGGGAGGTGGCGGTGACCTTGGCCCCCTGGATTCGCTGTTTTTCTGAGCACGAATGCAATACTTTCTCTTCTTAGGTTTTTTATAACATCTGTTTTATTTGCAATTTGTTCTTCTCGAACATTTGGCAAATTTAATTCTACATACATTTCTGACCTGTAAAGAAAGCATCCAGCAATGGCTCTTAAGTACAAAATTGAAATACATTACAATTATAATTATTCTTACTTAGTGAAGGTGAAAAAGGAATAGTGTGTACTCCGTCATACATGTACACGCGTTCATCGAGTTTATTACAATCAAAAGTGAATTCGGAAATCAACCCATTGCACAAATTCAAAATACAATAATTGAATAAAATGGAAACTCAATGAACCAATGTCTGAACTCATGTTGATCATTGTCTCAACAAATGTTTCACTGTCTCCTGATAGCATTACAAATGCTCTCATTAAGCATTTACCAAAAAGATGCAGAAAAACTCTACTTAAAATATCTGTGTTACTAATTTTCAACTCACTGAGAAATTGGTAGAAAACAATGTGCTCTCCTGTGAGAGGTGCCTGAGGTTTCGTTAGATACTGTATGTGTAATTTCAATACTTGCAGAACGGGAAAAAACAGTTTTATTTGTAAAAGCGAAAATAAAAAATCGTACTATCAAACATTCCCGATTTTCTGTGAATCGCGAGGATTATACAGTCTGGTTAAATTACAGTTTCCCAGAAGATGTCCAGCAAGTGGCACAGTTCCACAGTGTGCCGGAGAATCACAAACTTCGTGGCACACTTCGTCAACACAACACTGTCCGCTACCATAAACTGCAGCACGGCACTAGAGTTTCTCAAAGAACGCACTAACGTCTCAGTTGCGATCTTTTCTTTATACGCGCGGCTCTTCTATATACCGGCGCGTCGCGACTGCCTGGCCGTCGTGGCCTCGGCGGAAGCGGTGCAATATGGGCGGTGCCTTCGGCGTTGGCGTTTGCTGGGCCGTCTGAAGATCGTCTCTGGTTCAATCTCGGGTTTATGTAAATTGGGGACCTGCTGGAAAATAGGACTTTAACCCATATGTAAATTGGGGACCGACTCAGAGAAAGGCATACATAAACTGGAGAGCGACTAACTTACCGCTTCCAGGTAAAAGTGGAAGGCGAGACTTGATTTTCCAAGAACATTTTCACAGCCATTAGTTTTAAAACACAACTCCCTTCCCAATTTTCCAGACTTGGAGATGGATATTTGTTTTGAAATATGGTTTGGTTAAAGTTGGTTTTCATTCAATTTAATCATTCATGTATTGAATAAATTCTGCTTATCTAGCCATTTTTATGTTCTTGATTTTTTCTGCTAATATTATTTAACGCTCAACCTAAAATTTGAAACCTTCTAGTGCTTTCTTTGTTTTCATTTTGATACAGAAGCGTGTCCGAAAGATTTTCAGTAAGACGTAAGGAAAAACAGGACAGCAGCACGCCGGAGACAGCGGCCACGTTAACGCGCTTACCTGCTCAATCAATCCTTTTCCTTGCGTGGGTTTGTTTGGTCCCTAATTTACATGAAGAATTAGAAAGTTAGTTTTGCGAGAAAAGATAAAGGGATTATTTGGCCCCAATTTACATACGCCCGCCATCTCTCTGCCGTCCGCAGAACGAGGCTCCTGGCCTGGTCTGACACCGCTGCTTCCGCGCAACTGTAGTGTATGTAATTCTGGAATTTTGAAAGTATACAAAAACTATAAAAAATTTGTGATTTTGACTGAAAAATGTAAAAAAAATGATTGTGTTATTTCGCTTATTATCATACTGCACGTACTGGCTGCATTATCACACTAAGTGCGTTGCTGCTTATGGCACAGCCGTCGTGCGAGA
The DNA here is from genome assembly GCA_017312745.1 of Gryllus bimaculatus. Lineage (NCBI taxonomy): Eukaryota > Metazoa > Arthropoda > Insecta > Orthoptera > Gryllidae > Gryllus > Gryllus bimaculatus. Next base: position 345,342 of record BOPP01000356.1, on the reverse strand, counting down.
GCAAGGCTCTGAGGAAGAAGGTACTTACCATTAAATATTAGCCATTCCCCTATTGCGGAATGGAACGTTTTTTTAATATTGTTCGTGAGTAAAGAACGGTTATACAATTGCATCAAACACACACGGGCCTTGGGAAATATCAGACGTGGTCGATTCCAGTCTCTAACGTACCTCCACTGTGTGTGTAATGCAGTTTGTCCAGACATTCTGAAATTTTGGGGAGGTGATATTAGCCGGAAGGTATACCTTGCTCTTAACTACTGACATTTTTTTCGCAGCTCTTTTTAATTTCCGAGAACGCGGCGAGCTACCCACGATGCGGGTTCCGTACAATCTCTTCTGATAACGTTCCTTTTCAGAGCGCGCAACGAGAAATGCCGTTGGCAGATCTGTTCCTCTGAATTGCCCATTGGGACCCGATGCCAGCCTTAGTGCTCCTGTGCGTTTCCATACGGCGGATTTGCAAGCGGCATTGCAATAACTCCGTCTTCGCGACTCATTTTAGGTTTGTGGTGAATTCTAATTCCGGTGGGGTGAAAGCAGAATTGGCCATTTTTCGAATATTACGTAAGATTTAAAAAAACTTTCCTCGAATACTTGCCTAGGAGAAAAAAGGTAAATTCAAATCTCTTTGATTTTATAAAGGTGACAATCGCATCATATGTACCAGCCATGTCGCGATCTGCAATTCTTTCTATTCATAAGGCCAAGAAAACACAGACACTCCGCAGAAGCTACTAAGTGTAACTGTACAAAATTTTACCAAAGTTGTAGTGTACACTTGCAATTAGCTGCGTAGTAACTAGCGTGTAGGTAGAAGAGCAACGTGTCAATGAAGTGTGTGACGATTTGTTATTGTTACATGTATTTCTATATTATATTTACTACGAATATTAAACACATATCTTTCTCAGAAAACATACACACAACATTATTTTCTTGAATCAGAATGGTCGGGTCCATATGATCTGTCACCAGTGTTTATAGAGTTCATGCCAGTAGTTAACGGTTAAAAGCAATGAGATTCAAAAACATTAGTTTACTAAATTGAAATAAAAATATGTTTATGGGGAGGATCACAGAATGCACGATGAAATGATGGCTAGCGCTCTTACAAACTATCTTACACTTATTTCAGTTCTTTGATGGTCCAGTGGCCTTTGGACCACCTAAGTTTGGCTGCGGAATCGATGATTTTCGGAGTTCAGCATTGTATGGGCTTGGGCGTTCCGCCGTATCAACATTGGGGACCAAAAGGAAAATGAAAGGGTTATCCGTATGTAAATTGTGGAGCGAGCCAGAGAAAAGCATACGCAAATTGGGGACCGACTACCTCATCCTCTTCCAAGTCAAAGTAGAATTGGACACTATTTTCACAGAAATTTTACATAGCCATTGTTTTTAAAAACACAAACCAGAATCCCTCACAAATTTTCTATACTTAAAACCGATACATTTCTTTGGAGATATGGTTTGGTTAAAGTCGGTTTTAATTCAATTAAATCATTTGTGAATTGAATAAATTCTGCTTGTCTTGCCATTTTTATATTCTTACTTTTGCTCTGTTAATACTTAATAATGTTGAATTTGAAATTTTGAAGTTCTTGTAGTGCTTTCTTTGCTTTGCATTTTCATATAGGAGGGAAACTGAAATATTTACAATTAAGCACAAAAAAAAAACGGGGCAGCAGCGCGGTGGTGAGGGCAGTCCCCTTAACGCGCTTCCTTGCTCAATCAGTCCTTTTCCTTACCTGTCTTGGTTTGGTCCCCAATTAACGTACAGAATTAAAAAGTAAGTTTCGCGAGGAAAGATTAAGGGACTCTTTGGTCCCCGATTTCCATACATCCGGGCGTTGGTGTCAGCGGCAGGTATGTCCCGAAAGACCGCTTCGGCCACCGCAGCAATTTTCATCACGAGAGCGACCCAGCGGCAGCGCCCCACTGTCTCTCCCGGTCACCGCAGGTATAGCAGCCAGGTGTGGTTCACGCGTAATTCAGACGCGGGCTGAGATTCACGTGAACTCGGCCATTCCCTCAACTCAAGTACGGGGCGGATTCTCAGACGCGCACAATTGCGGCGATTTTCCTTGTTCTTAATTAATTTAAATCTACGCTTGAGGGGCGAAGCATTCGGTGCTGGAATATTACAGGCCACGCGGCTTCAACAAAAGACCGTGAACGTACACGTAGGACCGTGAACGCCGACTCCGAAGTCCAACGGCCCGGGAGAGGAGGCTGAGGGTATCTACTGATGTCACTGCTGTGCCTCTGACTCAAAGGTTCTAGGTTCCTGTCTCGACGGTGGCAGAGTTTGCGACACTAACTAGAGAGCTAGGCTGTTTTCTGCTGCCTGGAGGAGAATTCTAGCGGCCGGCTGCTCTGATCGGTAGCTTTCCGTGGTTTCTCCGAACAACACCAGGCGAATGCCGGAGCAGTACCTCGCCAAACGGGCCACGGACCGCGCGCGATCTTTTCTACCTCTTCCTTGTAACTCTTTTCTAACTCCTCCTACACGCACTTACACGTACAAGCACCACATATGTCGGAAGACCGGACGGGAGAGCTAGTTGGGGGAGATGTACAGCTGATGGGAGATACATGGTTTAGGAAAACCCTTTTGAAATAAGGTCATATACACATTTTCGAAAATTTGAGTACTTTTCGCGTAATTTTGTATGAAAATACGGGGCAGAAAGTACGTTCTGTTTTAGTACCATTAGTTTTGACCATTAGGCAATGAGCGCAGAACTAGTGGCCTGCGGCTTCCGCATTCTAATGGGACATGAAACGTCTCCCCGGCTACTGATCTGCACAGTTATTCGTGCGTTTAGCGTGCGTGGTTTCCAATGCAAAGCTAGTTTTATTTGTCCTCGACGAAAATCGTCCCGCGTGAGTGATTTCTTTACAGTGAACACTATTTTATTGCAGTACTTCTGAAGTCTTTTGTTAAAATTGAATTTACTATATTGTTATAGAAGATAATTTTATTGTTTGGAATGATGTGTCCGGGTACTTACTGATCGTACCTCCAAAGATAGATTTGGTACTAGAGAAGGCTTTCAACTATTCGGGCCTCTAGTAGCCATGGTAGTCACAAGGTAAATCAAGAGACTAATTCATTGAAAACTTTCGCTATGCCGTTACTGATTTTAGGAGCATTGGGACTTTCCCTTATTTCGTAATCATTGAATTCCCTCATCAAATATTGAGTGTGTCGTGAATAATCCATTAAAATTGTTTTTAATTTACAGTGTACACTGCCTTTTAGCAAAATTTTTGTAAACGATACTTATCAAATAAACTACGTAGATATGCATACAATTAAATTTTAAATTGTGAGAAACTAATATTTTTGAAAAATAGATGAAATTATTTGACAATATATTACTACAGAATAGGTTGATGCCTCGACAAAACTTTGTTATTTTGATATTTTCTTGAATGCAAACGACGCACTAATTGTATCGAATCTAATGTTAGAAGATAACGAAAACGCTTAGGTAATGTTTTTAAATTATGTACGTCACAAGTGAATAGGAGTACACATTTTGTACGTATTTGATGGAATAATGCAGATATTGTGAACGATGCTGAGAAAGCCAATATAATTAATAATAACACAGGCCTGAGATAATAAAATGCAAGGGAATTGATAGCTGGACTTTGTATATTTTGGCGCTGATTTAAAAAAAAAACAATCATTACAAATTTCTATCACGTCCCGTTTTCATGAAAAATTCCATTTTACTTGGACTTTTACGAACATTACCGTAATTTTGTCGGTGTTGAATTCCTTCCCTGTATGCCTGACCGTCATTCTACCGTGGTGAAACCTACAGAAAACCCCTCTGTGACACCTCCTTGTCACCGTCGCTCCTTCCCCGGCGCTCCTTCGCTCCTTCTCTATCACAGCAGTGCGCGAAGCATCCTTTTCTCAGATCCGAATCGGCAGCCATCTTCGGCGAACGCAATCAGCTGTCAGTTTGTCTCAATTTTTCTTTCACCTGTAGCGTCACGCGTGCGATATAGTGACAAGTGGAAACTGCATCACAGGAACACTTCTAACGGTTTCTTTTCTCTGCGCGTTTCGTGAAACACGGTTCCGAGTTCGAAACGATGTGAACGTTTTCTAGATGACTTTTCTTGCCTCTACAGCGAATATAGTGTCAATAAAAATCGCATGAGCAGCATTACAGACTTTGTAAGACAACCTTAGCTTACATATTTTGGCAAGAAACTCGGCAACCAGGACATTTATGAGCTCCGTATTAAGTTTGCTGGCAGAATTCAATGATATACGCGTCTGGTTCAAAGATGGAATTCAATTGCAATCTGGAATTCCTATGACATGGAGGGAGCTAAAAAAGCTACTCTGATGATTGTTACTTTTGATGCTGCCGTGCACATGGGCAGAAGAGCAAAAATCAAAAACTAATATCTTATTCTGATAACATTCCATCGGCCATACGCCCTGTTGCCCATGAACCTCATGTGCGAGTCTTCAGATTTGGAACATTCAGAGCTTTCAGGCTCCGATACCGAATATGAGTCCTCTGAAAGCCGTTCACTGCAACCCTTCTCTTGGACGAAATTGAACGTTTTGTCTAGAGATCTGGGCCTTTCGAAAGAGGCTGGTGAATTGTTGGCCAAAAGAACCTCTTTTTAATAGTACAAATAATCAGAAAAGGATATTTTTAAGAACTTCGATGAAGAGGAGTACCTGGTCTATTATTCTAATGTCCCGTATTGATGAGCAAACTTAGTATCATCTACGATAAATGTGAATAGAGGGTGCGTAAAGATTTATCGAAAGAGCCCTAAACGCTGTCGTGCTTCTTCACGGAAGCCAGTATGTATATGTACTAGTTGAACACTTGGTGCATTTAAAAGAACGCTAGGAAAACCTGGCTCTCGCGTTCAACGAAATAAAATATGCACACGACAGTTGGCCCATATTCAGTGATTTGTAGGTTATACCCACACTTCGTGGTCAACAGAGCTGATATACAACACTCCCGGCGGATGTACAAACAAAATTGTTCGAGAGAACTCCTCTTCAAATGGTATTTTGGCAAAAATATCGATATTGATTTTACAAAAATCTTCTGACGTGATAGAAAAATGGAGGTCATTTTCGACGTCAGCACACCAAATAACATAAAAATCAGTGAAAACATCTCTTTCATTTTTCAAAAACCTCAATTTCGCAGGCCTGTGTTATTTTTGTTCGGTATACAAACAAAAAGCTAGGCAAATGATTGTAAAGCACAAAAACGTAGATCACGTAATCAAAATGGATAAAACGAAAATACGCTCTCGTTTGAAAAAATGAAATACTGTACGTCATGAGGTCCGGAGGAATTACAATTGTTTTATAACAATATATATAATATAGATTGTGCTTACACGTGTACAAAATATATAGATGTTTGTAGCGGCTGAGCCGAAACGCAATGTTGGCCTCGGAGGGAGGCAAAGCGCTTGGTCGGCCTTCTTCCCGTGGGCTCCCGCGCCCGCGCCCGCCCTCGCCCTCGCCTCGGATTGCAGACGTCTTGTTCGCAGCGCCGCCGCCACAATCCTGGCGAGCAAATTGGGAGGATTCCGGTGGCCCGGGGGCTGCGTCGTGTGTAATAGAGCGCCCCCACCTCCCACCTCCCAGTTCCCAGCCTGCGCCTCCGCCGCCGGAGGGGTGGGCCACGCGGCGCCGTGAATTTCCATAAGGAACAAAAACAGGCCGAACAAAAGCATCCGCGGGCCCCACCGCCGGCCTCGTCCTAATTACGTTGTCGTCGACGAACACGGAGAGCGCGCCCAGAGAGCGCGCCGAAGATTAGAGGATTCTTCCATCCTCCTCCGGCTAGGCCTTGGTCCGGGTGAAAATTAATTGTAACAAGTTACGACGCAATTTTTGTTTCACTTTGTTTGTCTCCTTCATTTCCGTGCTTGTGATCTTATTATTTACTCTCATTCCTGTGAATTCAAACTTTTTTATGTACATACTTAAGGCCGCTTTTCAACTATTGAAGTAACATTAGGGCTAACGGTAACTGTATACGGACATAAACATCCGTGCCCGGGCGGGATTCCTTTAGTCAGAAGGCAGCTACGGCTCGTCAGCCTTGGCAACCTCCACTGCCCAGGATCGCCCTACCTTTTTTTGGTGTATTCAAATTGACTGTTTTGCTCCTGTAAGATTTTTCTCATTGTAATTATCCCAGCGTTCTTATTTCAGAACCCACTTTCTGGTAAACTCAACTTTACTTCTTTGGCAATAATTTGCAAATTTTATTTTTTCAACAGATTCTGTGATGATTTACAAGGATAGTGAGATTAAATTAATATTTGCAGAAATATTAAATATGACAATGACAAGATAAATTTGTAGTTGGGGAAATTATTTGGCCAAAGCATGCAAAGAAAGGAGAAAGTGTACTTTACAGCATATGAACTCCTTCGTTTATGATTACATTAATTCTGAAAAAGGGTATATTATTCAATGGTTGCTATTGTGATGAAAACGTGAACAGAAGAATATGATGTATGCATGTATGTATGCATTTACAGCATTGCATAAACGTATTTGATCGGCATATTGTAAGTATATTTCAGAGGACGACCTAGAGAATTCTCGAGTCATTATTAGAATGAATAATCCAGTGTGCGTAAATATTTTCTCATCAGGAGTCTGTACGGACGATCTATCGTACTGACAACTATAAATTTTTTCGTTTAGTCAAAATTCGGGAATCATATAAAATAGTAGGATAATTAAATAAATAAAAGGAAAAAGAGGGTGTTTGTAGTTTTCATACAAATAAAGTGTGACGAAGATATCAATATTATTATTATAGTCATTGTTATTATTACAGTTATTATTATTCTTATTATTATTATTATTACAGTTATTATTATTATTATTATTATTATTATTATTATTATTATTATTCTAATGAAGCTGGCATAAAACCCACTATCGGAATTCAAACACCCTAATCGAAAAAAATAAGCAATTTTTTTCATTCCTCATTGTCAAATGTCGATTAAGCCGCGATTGAAAACTCATCGTGCACTTCTGGCCAGGGTGTATTGATGACTTGTTTCTATTCATATCTTCATCTGAAACCGTTTATATCTGCTACATGCCTGTGGTTAAGTCAGAGGGAGAGGCCGATATAACACAACGATGGTTGGTCCGCACCGAAGTTGACGGGGCATATGACGCAAAGTTCTAACAGTTTTGCTCCTTTTTTGTAAAAAAAAAAGCTCGTATAACCAGCGTTTGGCGCTTTGGAGCGACCTAGTAGTGTAATTTAGCAACACAACGATTCTTTAGTACTAAAAGTTGAAAAATCGCAATGACAATGGACGATTGCTATGTATACAAAATTATTTAGGGCACTAATGGGTTAAATACACCTAAAACATATTTAAATTGCTGTGTTTATACGCAGTCTAAGCCAAAAACCGATTTTGAGGCGCTTAGCGTTAGGGTAACTCTGCACGAGTGGATGTAAAAGCTTAGCTGCTGTATGCCTGTGGTTAAGTCGAAGGGAGAGAGCGGTGTAAATCAAACGGTGGTTGGACCGCACTGAAGCTGCCGCGGAATACGCAACTAAATTTTAACGGTTTTGCTACCTTTTGTAAAAAAAAATAAAAATAAAAATAAAAAGCCTGTACAACCAGCTGTTTGCGCTTTGGAGCGGTCTAGTAGTATAATTTAGAAACACAATGGATTAGCCCTGAAAGTTGCAAATACATGCTACCCGAGATTCTGCCGCCGCCTCGTCCTAATTACGTTGTCGTCGACGAACACGGAGAGGGTGCCCGAAGATTAGAGGATTCTTCCACTCTTCTCCGGTTACGCCTTCATTCTCGTGAAAATTAATTCTAACAACTTACGACGCATTTTTATTTCATTTTGTTTGTCTCCTTCATTTCAGTGCCTGAGATCTTATTATAGAATCTCATTCCTGTGAATCTGAATTTCCTTTGGTGTATTCAAATTGTCTGCTTCCGTTGTTCGTGAGTTTTCACGTTGAAATTTACTATGGAGGAATGCCTACTGACTCAGAAACTGCTTTGTGTTAATTTGCGTTAAAACTATCCGAATCACAAAATGTTATTATTTGTTGTATTGCGAAAAACACTGAAGTTTTTTTGAAGAATTTTTGGAAATCTTTTCGTGAAGTAAGAGTACAAATTAATTGACTATTTCATCGTCAGATGACTTGGAAATAAGACACGAACCATTATTAACAGAGCATAGAAAAAATATCAAGGAGGTTTCAAGTAGACGAAATTCAATATCCCAACATACAATTAATCTAAATCATTCAATAAATTTTGATCAGTTTCGTATTTTAGCGGTTGAACCTAACAGGAATAAAAGATTAATACTTGAAACATTAAATATAAAAACACAGAATACTATGAATACAGTTGTAGAATCAAATCAGTTTACAAAAAAATTATGACAACATTGTTCGACAATTACAGCTTCCTTTTTTTAACATTGGGATCAAACCTTTCTGAATGCACCTTCACCTATCTCCAGATTTCCATTGTTCATCCACTACCAACGACTCAATTTAAATGTTCAACTGTAAAGTGGCTAGACAGCACTCCACTACTTATTCTAATATTCAGATATGTTTCTCTATAATTTGTAAATACAGTATATAGTTTTTCTCTATATTAGTTTTAATTTTTTGTTATAACAGGTGAGATTTCTTCGAATTGGGTACAGTTACATTTATTTGTTAATTTTGCAACTTTGTGTAAATCATTTCGGCTTCATGCAAACTTTTGTAATTATATTTTCAGTTGTACCTGATGAGGAAGCCAAAGCAGTCTCCGAAACGTCGTAATGAATAAAATTATTATGTGAAGACATTTTTGCACTTATCATTGTGGTTGTCCTTAATTTAAAATAAGGGACTGAGCAACAAATAAATAAATAGAACGATGCCATTATGCATGCATTTGAATATTTTATTATATTTTCAATTAATTATTATAAAACAATAATAATAATAGAATTGGTTTTATTGCATTTTTCCATTTCGGTTGTGGATCCAAATACGTTTTTGCAGACCAAGCATTTGGTTCCCTTACAGATATTAATTAATGAAACTAGCTTACACATATTAATACACAGTACTGATATCTGGTCTAAGATCAAAATTTCTGGACAGCCTCCTGACAAGTGTCGTACAATATTGCATATAAATATGTGTATAATGTGAGAAGATTGGACAAGGGAGTTGAAGGAAAGTTTTCAGGGGTCCATGGCCCTTTTTTAAGTTACCACTCCGGCATTGTGCTGGGACTGACTGAAAAAAAACAACAGAAAAAAGTCTCTTAGGCAATGTGTTACTGCTTACGACCCTACTGACGTCATGCAACTCCAAGGTTCCAATTTAAAGTTTAATTACAAAAAAATAAATATCATTTGCTATGTACGCTCATTTAAGCCTATAAACTTACAAAAATTGCGAATCTTTCAGAATTGCATATTCGAATCTCCCGCACTTCTCTTTCTGAAGAGAGTTTAATGAGAAGCTTTAATAATTAGTAGAACTGAATATACAATACTAGAATGTTTGGCATCCGTCATAAATTATCGGGACAAGTACGTGATATTGCAGGAGCACTAGTTTTACCGCGCTTTCCGTGTGTTGGTGTATGGCCCTGATGAGAAGCTATTGCGACACGTAGTCGAAGTCCCTCGGAGCCCGTTCGGTGCCTCCTAAGGAGGAAACACTCCATCCTGTTCCGCCACGACGTAAGGAGGCCTGGCCCTGCGATGCACGTCTACGCACTTCGGGCCAAGATCTCAAAAAACTGGCCAACATATGAACACGTTATCACAATTTAATGAAACTTTTTTTACGATGGTTTTTAGGCATGCCTTACGATTCCAATGTTAATATTGCAAAAAACAAAATGGCGGGAAAAAATTGAAAAACATGTAAAAATGTTCCCGCATGAAATGCCGAATAACAGCTAATGCCAGGTATTATGGTATTTCAATAGCTAAATAGTAGAGAATAAGGTTTTTACAAATTTTGTTTTGGAACTTTTAATGTATTCCACTTAAAAAAACAAGTCGAATGTATCGTTTTATTCAAAAATGAATTAACATTAACTTGTTTTTAAGTGTTTGTAAAACATGTAAACACTGTACTCACTATCACGTATTTCCTGTATTTTGAGTAATGAAAATTGTTCAAAATCGAAAACAGCTGCTCACTCAACGGCCACATTTGCAATTTATAGAACATAGTCACTGTGACGACTCGGACCTTCACTAACCGTGGGACACTCCGGGTCCGGCCTTCCCAACTGCTTAGTTAAAATTCCCTAAATAAAACCCTTTTTTCGACTTTTTGCCCAGCTTTTTGAGAGCTTGCCCCCAACGTGCGCCGCCAGAGTCATCGCTTCCGCTGCCCCCATTCGCCGGGGCATCGACGTCGCCTCGGCCGCCACCGCCCACCCAATTTTCGCCCTCCTCCCCATTAACACATCCCACGCCATCACAGTTATGGTCGACAGAGTTCACGAGGTCACTTGCACAGTAGAGTCACGTCTTGGAGCCAGTCTTGAATGTCCTTACATACATAAATCCGCTTGGCCGCTCCGAGAAAAAAAAAGTATTTCATTCCCTGACGCGGTCCTACTCCACACTTCACTGCCGCCATCTGGGGCGGGCTTCCTTCCCAGACGCAGCGCCTTTCGAATTGGTCGCCGCCTGAGTGCTGACGTGGGGCGCTGCCATTGGCGCGAGGGGGCGCAAGCAGCGGAGGACCTTCAGGGCGCTAGGGCCAGGGGCGCCCAGAGGACACCCAGGGCCTTGGACACCCGATCCGAGGGGGGGGGAGTTATTTCAAACAAAAAATCCTCCAAATTCATAAACAGAATTCGTTTCGAATTAAATCCAGAAGAGATATTGTGGTCCATGAGTATTGATTCAGAATAGAAGAGGTATCAACGAAAAGTAATTTATTAGAATATTAATTTTAACAAACAAAAACATTGCTAGTAAAGATTTGTGCTGCACTCGCTCAATCTGCTTTATGAATAAATTTTATGTTTACTAAAATTCATATTGTAATCAACTATCTCTTCTATCCTGAATCAAGAATTCATTTCTCCATGGATCATAAATAACTTGCAGTATTAAATTTGTATTAAACACAAATACTTTTTTTTTATTTCTTTGGAATGAAATTCGCGGCCCCAACTAGGTCGGGGCCGGGGGCAAGTTGCCCCAGCTGCACTCCCCCCCTTCTGGTCGCCCCTGGCTAGAAGCATTGCTTCTGCGGGTCGCAGGCGGCTCCAACGGGCGCAAAGGACGATGGAACCTGCGAGGGCCTGCGAGGACGGAGGGTAGAACGGGACACGTATACTTCGGCATCCATCAGATAGATTCAGTGTCAGAACCAGGACTACCACATAAGTGTTGCATTTAGTAGGAGATTCATTGACTCATTCAGTAGTGATTTTGGACGCCTTAACGGATGAGGTTGTTATTCCCGTAAGTGTAGTGCACGTTTTTATCGCGGAAGGTAGCGATGATTTCCAACGATTGGACGGCGAGATACTACCGTCGGGTAGCGGAGATTTTCCCCAACCAGGTATCTCCCACTACCGGGGCACCGCCCCATCCTCTACAAGCTGTATGCTCCCGACCGGTCTCCCAGCATGTGAGGTAGTACTGTAGGGCATGTTAGTGTAGGTGTGGGGATAGGACAAGGAAGAGGAAGGAAAGATCCCGCGCAGTCTGTGTCCCGTTTTTTAGGGTACTGCTCCAGCACCCGCCTGGTGTTGATCGGAGAAACCTCGGAAAACTATCGATCAGCCGTTAGAATTCTCCTCCAGACAGCGGTTGAATCCGAGTTAGCTCTGTAGTCAGTGTCGAAAATCCTGCCGTCTTCGGGACTCGGAACCCTAGGGCCTCCTGGTCACAGGCATTTGCAGTGATATCAGCTGATGCCCTGAGCCACCTAAGTCGATTTTAGCACGAGAGTGGTATCAGCATTCTCTCCACCGGACGTTATGCAGTCGGTTACGAAAGGCGACCTGAAGGCGCCGGCTGGGAGGGCGAGGGCGAGGCGGGCTGCGGGCGTAAAACCACCCGGGGCGAACGACGCGACGCGAGGTCGCTGGCCGGAGTGCGCGGGCGCTGGCGGGGGCGGCGCGAATGGGCGGGGGGGGGGGCGTGGCCCCCGTAAGAAGGCGGCGAAGGGCTCGTAAAGGAACGAACAGATCATTGAACTTTATCAGCCAGGCGGGCGCGCGACCGCCCTGGCCTTATTCGCTGGGGCCGTTACGATCCGCGCGACCAGGTCTTCATTCCGGGCGGCCTGTCCTCGCCCCCGCCTCTGCTCCCTCCGGCGTTTGGGCTCCTGCCTCACCTACGGCAGCTAGTGGGGTGCGTGGCCCACTGGCAGTTTCCCTTCTTTTAGTCTTATTACTCAACAACTACTTTTAACAAGATTTGTCAAAAAGTGCCGGACTCCATCTCCTGTACAAGTGGCTCACGACATCAACTCTGCTGTCACTATAGGTGTCTCTGACCGGAAAGACCTAGGATTGAGACTCGACGGTAACAGGGTACTCGACACTAGCTAATCAGCTAAGTCGAGTTCAGTCGCTGTTTGGAGGAGAATTCCAGAGGCCGGCTGCGCTGATCGGTAGTTTACCGTGGTTTCTCCGATCAGCACCTGCGAACGTTGGAGCAGTACCGTAACAAACGGGCCACTGTCCACGCGCAATCTTTCCTTCTTCTCCCTATCCTCACTCTTTACTTACACACCTAGTCATGTGCACTACACTATCACACATGCCGGAAGACCGGTCGGGAGCTTAGAGCTTGTCCTGACTGGGTCAGTTTCCCGTTGGTGGGAGATACCTGGTTGGAGAAAACTGCCGACGGCCAGATTGGCGCGAGATCTCACCGCCCATCGGGAGAAGATCACCTCCATCTCCAGGAAAATAATTCACCACGCTTATGAGACTAATGACCTTGACCGTTGATGCGTCCGCAATCACTCAATCAATGCAGTACTTTATTTAAAAGCCAACAATTGGGCGACGTTATGCGGAAATCACGTAATCGGGTACGCGGACTTCATATTATGTACCCCCTATAATTAAAATAGTTTTATATTCTCCGGAACGGCACACCTATTTTTTCCCACCATCAAAATTTCTAAGCTTCAGCTCAAAGCTTCTAATCAATTTGAGGTATAAGTGACGTATCTTTTAATAAATAAGGCATCCATATTTGTGGGCACAAAATTGCGTGTTTCGCCCTTTCCACCGGCACCAATCTACTCCGCGTTTGACATGTCACTAAAAGACCTTAATACTGACTTGCGTGCAGAGTTACAGCCCTAAAGAACATTTATCGAGGTATTTACGACAAAAGAAATCGATTTTCCGTGTACTGTATTGCAAGGAGGAAAAGGAAAATAAGCTTCTTATTCTTTAAAAGGATCTTTGCTGTCCGTGTGACGCCGCATTGAAGGCCGACGTTTCGACCATCTCGTGGTCTTCCTCAGGGCTGGTCTGCGGTCTGTAATTCAATTCAGTTTTCAATTCATTCAATCAATTTTCAATTTCAATTCAATTTGAATTGTATTTGTAATAGTTTACAGGACTATTCTGTTACCAATCTAGTAACACACACATACAAACATTTTTTCATCCCAGTAAATAGGTCACTTTCTTATAGTATTTTCATCTAGAGTAATGAACAAGGTACACGATGAAATGTAATATGAGGACACCCCGTCCCAATTTATTTAGAAAGTTTAACGGAATGCAATGAGCCTCAGTCAACCATACTGAAACGTGACGTCTCCGTTCTTCTAAATTCTTTATTTTACTGAGAAATTAAACCATATATTTCACTCTTACATCGAACGCAACAGTTTTCCAGTCTCAAATAAACAGATTATGAAGGGAGCACGAAGCCGTACACCATTTGCTAATATTAAAAGTGAAATTTAGTCTAAACCTCTATATTTCTCTCGCATGAGGCGGAGACGAACAAGGAATAAAGAGAGCAGTTACACTGCTTTGAGAGTCTTTAGGTGCTGCACTGGTGTTATCACAGTGCACAGTGCTAGAACATACACAACACAGCGAATTTAATTTTATGAGAATTTAATTTACAAACAACCTCATCTTGAGTTCTTAAGGCTAGGCACCCAGCGTCCTTGCATCGTAATTGAAGGCGTAAAATAAAAAAGGATATCAGTCCCATTTTCATTCTTTTGAGAAAAATGAGTTTATGTATATGTTAGACCTATTGCATCATACAACTCCTACCATTTATAATAAACCCGTAACACTATAAAAAAATGCGTCTGATCTTTGGTGCATATTTATGTTATAGGACTTCATTAATCATTATTCTGGTAAAAACGTACCTTTAACAGAAACCGTACTTGAATCCTTTCTGTTTATTTCAAGTCTTCAAGGAAAATGAAATTTTGTCTAAAATAGCGTGTATCTCTCCCATGGGGGTGATTCGTAGAGCAGTCCGTTGCTGTTCAGCTCCATAAAGCGAGTCCCACCGAAGCGTGTGCTCAAATTCTGCTGTGTTCGCCGTCTACTGCACTTGCAAATCCCGCGCGTGTTTTTGGGTTCGGAGGCAGAGGCGGAGACGGAGGGGCTGTTTGCTTCCTTCGCACGTCGCGGGCGCCTGGGAGCGCCACTGACGGAAGCGCGAGGGCGCGAGCAAACGCCCCAGACCCCCCCCCCCTTCCCTCCC